>OY804592.1:14669898-14959898 GCA_963680895.1 Fragum sueziense | reverse complement strand
GAGATACATGCCACTCGATACGTCGTACTCTGCGGTTTACTTTGATACCAACTAGATCTTCCCTCAACTCCCTGTCAAGGCTGAGAACATTCGTGCAAAGTATTTTAAATGCCATGATATATTTACTTAAAATATCTTTGCGCTGTACACGAATGTTCTCAACTTTGACGGGGATTTTAGGGAAGATCTTTGTATCAAAATAAACCGCAGAGTACGATCTCAATACTGAGAGTTAAGTATTTCATATAAAATATGAGAAAAATGTGTACTTACCGAGTGTTTTTGTTTACATAAGTTAGGAAAGCATATCATAACAAAGTCACGTGATTGCCGCATGTGTTAATGGTTATTTGAAAACGTAGTTTGATTTTGCACAAAGGCACTGCGAGAGAACGATGGGGATTTAACGCCGAATTCAACTGCTACGGTCATATCGTGCCGGCTGGAGCATCTAACCATGGATATCTGTCATTGTCATACCAGTACCACCACAACATTCTAACCGTGTCTCCATCTGTTTGCCCTTATAGGTAAAAAACGCCAACCCATTGGTGGAAGACACTTTTGTCTGACAGGACATTGTTGCGACTAGGGACCGCAATGTCGTTATATCGCAACAACAGCCTCTTTATACCGTCCTGTGATGAGTGTCATTGCACCGGGCGGCATTCACAAGTCTGCCATGGAAACGTACATGTATGTACCTACATTATTCCGAAAATCACCAATGAAAATGTTGTAACGCCGTGCTGTTGGGTTGTACTTGTGTTGCAAAAGTAAATTTACAAGGGAGTTAAGTCTCTTTTGAATGAGAGAGCGTTCTTGCACATCTATTTCCCATTAAACACGTTATCACTATGATATATTGGGAAACGAAATGACATAATTATGATTGTTATTCCATTCCCACACAATGACTCTTTTTGACTCCCTGTAAGGCAGTGGCTTTGGAAAACATTGTGGGAAACGAAGAAATTGCTTGTGCCAAGCAATTTCTTCGTTTTCCACAATGTTTTCTACTACGAGAAACCAATAAAATCATATCCCATTCACTTGAAATTGCCGTATTGAACATCTTAGCCAAAAATTTTGCCGTTTGGTAATGGGTTATCTTTACTTGTATATCTTGTAAACGAGTAGGCCCTGTACCACACTATTTTCTCATTACGTGTATTAAAAATAGTATTAGTTTATAGGATTCTTCAATTTGACAACAGATACAATTTACCTGCATTTGTGTTCTATGAGAGTTCACATATATGTGACACGTCACGCTAAAAGGGACCTTATCTGAACTGCAAAAATCCAAAATTTGACAAACTTGTCAGATTTAGCACAGGTAAACCAGATCCCGTATGCGAAAAATGATCATATAGTTAGATAGGGTAAACATTCTCACTGGTGGTGAACTTGGCCAAAGTGTGGGACGTTTGTTCGCGATCATTGTATTTCCGTCGGTGTTGTTATAAAATATCGTAACTACGACTTCGAAAAAGCCGTAGTTACGAGATTTTATAACAACACCGACGGTTTGTCAATACATATCGGTAACCTAGTCTATTTTTAGAACAAATTCGTTGTTATTAGAAAAACTATCCAATCAGATCTTTAAACTCACATTTAAACGCAAAAAATCTGTACCTTGTTGTAGTGAAAAACGTTCATCGCTTTGGCCGAGTTCACCACATGTGATTCTAGATTTAGAAAATTACATACAAGTGAATAGTGTCGGCCATAGTCTGACTGCGCGGACTGCGCAGACTGACTAGGGTCGACTTTTTTCACACTTCCTATAATGTCCATTTTAGCGTGATGGGTCACATATTATAATGCCAACTACAGCTGGGCCCGGTTGTATAAACTTTGGTTAGCGCTTACCACACGATTAAATACCTTTGTTTGGTCAAATTTTCATATGTCATATAGTTATATGAAAATTTAACCAAAAACATTGCGCCGTTAACAAGGAATATATTTTTCTCTTAAAATTGAAATAGAATTGCTGTAAACTACAGATCACATGGAATGTGCCCTTTTTGTTTCAACTTCAAACGCGTTTATTGGCTTATAAGCAACAGTTTCAAATAACTGATAGCATTTAGATACATTAGAATAACACATCTAGGCATCAAAACATACTTGAAAAAAAAAATGAAATTGGAGTGAAGTGTCTCTTTAACTTGCACTTTGTATTACCCGACAAGCAGATGACTCAAAGCCAGGTACACTATACAATCATTGTGTAATTAAGGTCGTCTCAAACTCCTTTTCACTCATTGATTTGTTCATCATGACAATCACGGTGTATAATCACGTGACTCAGAATTTCCGATAATCTTCAATATCTTTTTTAATATTTGACCAATTTGAATTCGGTTTGAAGCAGAGAAGGTGGGAAAATGCCAGAAATAAGTTGGACGTGTTGGATTTTTGAAAAATCAACTGACAAAAAAGTTATTGAAGATAAACCAAACTTTTGGTTTATCTTCAATAACTTTTTTATCAGTTGATTTTTCAAAAATCAAATCAACTACGTGCATCTAATGCGTAACGTCTGTCCACATTCTCTGCTTCAAACCGAATTCAAATCGGTCCCGTATTTACAAAATTATTGAAGATTTTCTGAAAATATTGTATCACGTAATTATCCATCGTGACAATGTACACTGAGATCCTCCGAGTGTACACAATTTTCCTCCCCGAACCCCGGGTGATCACAATCAACGATGCTGGCTTCTGTCCCGTCACAAGCAAGGTCGTCGATCCAGGTCGGTACGCTAGCGCCATTCGCTACCGGGTAGCTGCCTTTCGGTAACACCGTGCCATTGCTGGAAGTAAATAACTTGAGTAATTTTTAATTGTTGTATTGAAACCCCGACTAACAAACCTAACATATATGCGTGAAAATTGATTATCATTGTTATAAATCAAAGCATCAATGTGCGTTTGCTTAACTTTCCAAATAATGTAGTGAACATGTCTTCTAAAAAGTAGATGCAAAAGCATTACTTATTTTGTCTTGAATAATTATAAAATTGCACTTAAAAGAAGAGCCTTTATTGACATTTAACCCGATGGACACAGTGCGGAAACTACAGAGACAGGAGGCGCGTTCTTTATCTAGAGCGATATTTTTTAAGATTTCTTATGGTGTTTTGGATAAAGCGTTTTTAAGACCGAGGCTTTGACCGAGCTGTTCGGAATGCTCCATATTTATACAAATGACGTCATCATGACGTCATTTGTATAAAGTATTGAGCATTCGGATCACCGCGGTTTATGAATTATGGAGTGTTCGGAACAACTCGGTCAAATCTCTTTATATTGTTTGTACAGAGTTGACCGAGGGGTTCCGCACGAAGTATAGGGTAATGGCGCCATCCATTGAGCGTCTTAAAAATCTTGCTCTAAATAACGCTTTATCCTAAAATATCTTAAGAAATCTCAAGATATCTCAAGAAATCTCGCCCTAAAGAACGCACCTAGGGTCACTTGGAACCGTCCACTTGTGTCTCTATTGGCGCGATTTTTGGACCAAAACAGGATTTGTTGTCATTTGTTTTCTTTTGGCGCTTCAATTCGAAAAGATGAGAATGTGATTCTCCCCTTTGACCATTTATCTATCTGTCCTAATTCTGTCGTCCTCAAAGTCGGCTAGGTTTTCATGTTCATAGAGACAGCGCCATACGTGACCGGGAGTGGCTCTGACTCTGTAGTTCCCGTACCGTGTGGAAATGGAAAGAAAATGCACCATTTTCAACGCCATATAACCGAGACCCTTCCATGGTTTAGTTTTCGGTTGTCACAGGCAACGACAGTGCAGTGCATACTCGATTTAAGAATCTTTAAAGTAGTTTTATCGGTAGAAAAAATGCCCATAAAAGAAAAACGCGGGGCAGGGCCTCTTATTATGTTACTTGAAATCACGTAAAAATCGGTAAAAATCAAATTACTCACCTATAACCAAACATTCCACACAAGACTTTAATGTTGTTCAGCTCGTGACCTTTAAGGTAGTCCAGTCATCCGTCATCGCACACTGTACCCCAAGTACCGTTGTAACGAACTGAAGAAGAATGGCGGAAAGTGACACTATATAATTAAGGTAGACCACCCCTAATGAGATTCGCATGACGTTGGGATTATTCGGACGCGATCGAAAACATTCGGCGGTGGAACTCTCCACCGCCGAATGTTTACGACCGCGCCCGAATAGGTTCGGATACGTAACGACACTGCTAAAAAAAAGCCGATATTTTATGAATCTCAAAATGGCGACATTACGGGTATTCTACCTTAATTACTCTCTTGGTAGCACGCAATGCACGAAATGAGAAGGTTATAGACAAATAGTCTGGTTCCCTATCGTACTATGTGTTTTAGTACGTCAGGCACACAGTAATCATGGCGCCGTCCACTGGACTGATATTTTAACAAAGGTAAAGAACAAAGTTCTTTAATTTTGTGAGCAGGGAAGGGTCATTAGAAGAGTAGATAGGTTTCGGTATATTTTTAATACTAGCAATAAAAGATTTACATGACCACAACGCTAACCCGAAATAAAACGGTTTTAAAAGATGTACATAAAAACTATATGAAGGCAATTTGGATGCTTACCTAACAGAAGTCCGGTTAGCTCTGTGGTTAGAGCGTCTGACTTTGACTCCAGAGGTCCAGGGATCGAATCCCACGTTGGGCAAATGTTTGTCATCTTCTTTTTGTTTTAATACATTTTCTCAAACCAAACTATTCTAGAAATCACTAAGATGCAATTAAAACAAAATTGGTAATTGTGTTTTTATTACGTCTTTGCAATCTCTAGAACCATTTGGTTCGCTACCGGGTAGCTGCCTTTCGGTAACACTGTACCATTGCTGGAAGAAAATAACAATTTGAAAAAAACGTCGATGTTAATGCAAAACCACGTAACTCCAGCTTTAACCAAGCTGGAGTTACAAAGTTTTGCAGTAACACCGACGGAATACTGATTGTGGTGGGTTTTGGTCTCTGAATTGACCAAACTAACATACAAGCCTGAAACCAAATTCATCAATTTGGGGGAGTAAAAATTCGTTATTTATTAACTAAACAATTAAGTTATGCAACCCATCATTAGCACCAAAGAGCCAGAGACGAAATTTTAAAAGTGCCAATAATTCCTAAACCGTGACACAATTCCGTTCAAAATACAAATATAAGTATTCTGAACGGGTAAGAATTTTGAATTAATGCATACTTATCGAAATATTTGACAAACATTTTCAAAATTATCTCCCTTGTATTTGAATATAGAGTGAAATATTATTATTTTTTTTATAAAAGTACACTCACCTGTAACCAAACATTCCACACAGAACTTTAATGTTGTTCAACTCGTGACCTTTAAGGTAGTCCAGCCATCCGTCATCGCACACTGTACCCCAAGTACCGTTGTAACGAACTGAAGAAGTATGGTGGAAAGTGACACTATATAATTAAGGTAGTCCACCCCTAATGAGATTCGCATGACGTCGGGTTTATTCGGGCGTGATCGAAAACATTCGGCGGTGGAACTCTCCACCGCCGAATGTTTACGACCGCGCCCGAATAGGTTCGGATACGTAACGACACCGCTCGGAAAAAAAAAAAAAAAAAAAAAAAAAAAAAAAAAAAAAAAAACAATTACGGGTAAATTACGGGTATCTCCTACATCGAGTCATAAGGAGAAAATCAGCATTGTACAATAATAATATAATCTAATATTCAAAAGAGAAAACCAACATATTATACGTCGAGGCTGGCAAGAGCTCTTAACCCTTTCCTAAATGTTTTCATTTAAGATTTATCGCAATGGACCGCTGCGGCAGATGATAATATATCAATATAGAAAATATTGAGTCAAAAAGGAGAAAATAGCTGCATACGACAAAATAGAAATTTTTAAAAATAGCAATGGTGCGCAATTCAACACGGAAAATATTGAGGCAAAAGAAAAAGATACTTTCCATCAGCATTTTCTTCTTTTTTAATATACATTTATTAAAATATCATTCTGAATTGTCATATGCGAAAGAGAAAAAACACAATTTAGATATCAGAAACAAAAGGAAAACGGATTTTCATCTTTAAAAAAGCAAAAGAAAAAAATTAAACAGGTGAAATTTTTCTTCACTAATGTATACGTGGCTGCTGCACAGCGTCCCTATTTCAAATCTAGCAGGACTTGGTGTTTCACAAATCAACTGCTTAGCCCTCACGGCTAGCCCGGATAGCTATACAAAAAGGTGCGAATAAATGCTTTTTCAATCTTATAAAGTATGGGATTACTGTTTCCGGTTTTTTTTTTATGAAAAATGGTCATACATTTATAAATATCAAATGAATTAAGGATTGTTGTCGTCTAACACAGCTGACGAATGGCAGGATTGTTTCATTTTAATTGTCTATACCAAAACTATTGTACTTAGATGCTGAATAAATATTCAAGTTAAGTAATGACTAAACCTTGTCGGAAGTTAATTTATTGACTCATAAAAAACTATATATATTTTACCAAAGAATATGCTAAAAGCTATATCACAACAGGCATGTATTTGCTTATTCATTTTTTGGGAACTTATATTCGTTGTTCCTACAGGGTGGGTGGGGTACCATGCTATGGTAGTGTAGACATGGTAGAATAAGTGTGTTTGCTTGCTAGCGGACATTTCCGCAAGCCAGGAGTACATACATGAATAAAATATATTTTTTGTTGTCTTTAGGGGTAGTAAAACACTGTGGTAAATGAAGAAATTGCTTGTCACAAGCAATTTCGTCATTTTCCACAATGTTTTCTAAATATTCTTTCTTCAGGGGAGTCAAAAAGAGTTAATATGTGGTAACAGGTTAAATAACAAATTGGTGAAAGTGCTCTTTGTATGCCGAAATAGGCTTCGGTCACAGAGGAGTGAAATTGACTCTTTTCCCAAACAGTGTCTGCTTCTAACGTTGTCCAGTCTGGGATACCATAAAGGCAAAAGAAGAAAAGTCGTCAGCGTGGATTTTTTTCTTTTACCTCTATGGATTCTTTTTTCTATCTGTAGCAGTTTCGGCTGTCAAAATTCATACTGTTTGGTAAAAGAAAAAAAAAAGCAAATGAGTGTGAGTGTATAAGTTTGTGGGTAAGAAAGAGTGAGTGAAAGTGTTAGTGACGGTGTGAGAGTGTGGATGTAAGAGAGGGTGTGAGTGACGGTGTGACAGGGTGTGTGAGTAAGGATGTGAGTGAGGTGATGATGTCAGAAAAGGTTAGAGTAAGGGTGTGTGAGAGGGTATGTGAGACGGTGATTGTAAGGGAGAGAAAGAGAGAGAGGGTTAGGTGGGAGCCACTGGGAATGTAAGGGAATGATAAGGGAATATCATGTCCCTTTAAATGTGGGAGAAAAGAAGACACCATACCTTCAACCCTCCCTCTATCTGCATAACCGCTGTCGTTTGAGAGACGAACTATTGTTTGTAGTATCTCAAACTCTGAAAAAGAAATAGCAAAGAATTTTATGCTAAAAATAGACAGGGTTACCGTTACGTTTTAATAAATCATCGGTGTTGTTATAAAATCTCGTAACTACGGCTTGAACCAAGCCGTAATTACGAGAATTTATAACAACACTTACGAAATACTATTGTTTCTCCGAAATTACGTCACGGTTAACTGGATAAACTCGTTCCCTATTGAAGACACACAATTGACCAACGTACGGTTGATGAAATCGGAAGCTGAATCTACACTGTCCCAGAACTATGTACAGATAAATAAGGAATTTGGCTTTTGAAAATGAAACATTTTATATCGCTAGTGGGAGGTCAAAACCTCGTAACTACAGCTTGAATAAGCTGGAGTTATGAGGTTTTGACCCCCACCGACAATATGTTGGTTATCATTCCATATGTTCTGGGTATTCATTGGAATCGTCTCATAGAGATGATTCCATAGAGTACCCACAACATATGGTATGGATTTAAAGAAATGAAATAATTCTTATCCCCTCTTATCTGTTGTTCGGCTGTCCCATCATGACACGCCAAGCATTAGCATAGCACAGCCACTTTGTTCCGTACGTTCGTTCAGATAGTGGAGGTAGAATCCTTGGCTGGCGAAAATGACATTGTTCCAAAAAATCGCTTGGCTGTTATTTTTCTCTTACATGTATAATACAGTGTACAAACATTTTTTAAAGGTAAAAATGTCTTCCAATGTTTGCTTACAAACCCACTTCTAATAAACTATACTTCATTGGTGATAGGAAATTACAAGTCGCGCACACTAGACTACGCACTAAATGCAGTACTCTTAATCTTCACCTTTTTCAAAAGAATTTAGCGGAATCCCCCTTGTGCCAATGCGGTTCAGTTGAAAGTAGCTATCACTACTTTTTTGAGTGTAACCGTTTTCAATTAATTAGGAATAGATTATTCAATTCTATTAGAAATATTACTACCATCAGTCTGGATGTTCTGCTGTTCGGTAATGAAGATCTAACTTACCACGAAAATGTTAATATATTCTTAGATGTACAGGCCTTCATCAGGGACAGCAAAAGATTCAGACTCTAGGCATAATAAATGAAAACAATCGAAAGGCGTTTACATCGCATGATTTACTAATTACACATTGGCATCTTGTATAATTATGTTATATAGTCAGATAGTGATACTGGTGAACATAAATAGAAGCACATGTGTAAAGACAACACCATGAATCAAATATTTGATAGTATGTTATAGAGAACAACCCATCTCGCACAATCCCATCACTATTATTTTATTTTAATAACATTTATGAACATTACAAGTTTATATAAACCAAGCTTTATAAATCAAAAAGGTTAGGTTGAGGTTTTGACACGGAAAAAGTGTAGATACACAGCAAGTGTGTACGTGCGTTTTTTTTTGTGTCAACACCTCAGTATATATCCGACGAAACTCTGGGCAATATCTTACCTTTACTTGGAAAAGAACTTTATAAGCAAAAGCTTTCGTTCTAATCCATTTTGTATCTTTTGTTTGTATGTTAATACAGTCCTTTTGTAACATATTAGAAATGATATAAATAAAATATGTTTAAACCAATGTTTGCTTGGATTTTGTTTTCTGATACAATGTCCACTGTTTTCTTGGCAATTTCGACTCTTTATACCTGCAAAGTCCTGCTAGCCACAATTGTTTATATTCGTTCCGTGCATATCAATATTTATAATAGCGTTTCATATAAAGTCTGCTGTGGTAACCTATCAACCACTCGTAATTTGGCATGATGAACAAAGATGTTTGACAAAGCAATAACCCTAGCGCAGGATTTTCCAAAAAAACAAGAACTGATTTTCCTGTGTCTAATAGATAAGGCTTGGGAAAACATTGAAGCAAAAGAAGAAAATGCTGATAACCAGCATTTTTTTTACGGTTGCCTCAATGTTTTCCGTATTGTTCACAACTCATTTCCTTATCAATATTCACTTTCTTGTTGTCTGCAGTAACTTTTTAATTGAATTGGAAATTAACCCTTTGCCGTTTGGAAAAGGTTAAGAAGTAACAGTGATAAGTAGCAAAAGTGACTTCTGATTGTATCTGAGTTACATTTCTTACCTTGGTTCATATAATAAACCGTTTCTGACTCTGTATCCAGAGTCGAGAATGTTGTATAAATGCCACTGCATCCATAACATGCCCCGGATGTTTGTCCGTAAAATAAACTTCTACACGACGAATCTAGCGTGCAATGGTATGAACATACCATGATACTCTCGGTCATCTTCGTGAAACTCCGCTGTAGACTCGGACATACTCGGCCATCTACGGAGTCGTCTTGTTTGAAAATCTTGTTGGTTTTAGCACAATACACTATAGTTTGTAGCATACACCATGCTATGCATAGTTTACACCATTGATATATTTGTTCCATCTTTAAATCGGTGTTTCAACGGCAATGATAATTAGCTATCACAACTCAAATTATTTTCACTTCCATGCTCACCGACTTTCATGTTATTTTGTTTGTTTTTAGTATTCGACCTTTTTTCTTGACCAGTGAATTTCACTATGCTATATTTCGCATAAACGAGACTGCTGGCTAGTTTACATGACGTCTATACATAGCCACGCCCCCCGTCTCGAATGTACCGCTACCGAACATTAATTAAGATAGAGTCTGTACAGTTGATTATACGCGTTATAAATTTTCAATGTGCTGTACGCATTTGAATGTTTATATCGAGTAAAATCTACTATACAGCCTCTATCTAATACTTAATGAAAAACAGACCTCTGTAAATTCGGAGTAGATGTATGTCCCACACAACGTCTGTCACGTAAAATTCCAAAATTCCAGAGATGTAATACACGTTTGGTGACACATTAATTAGTTAAAAGTCAATAGATATGTGAGGTTTTAAACAAATAAAAAATATATGTATGGAAATCAGGCTGTGAGCAAATTCTTTCATTCCAATTCACTTTTATTTGAATTATTATTTGTAAGCATAAATTGTCATATGGCGACTTTTCTTAAATGATACAAATTACATGTAAATATAGTTTTAAAACCAAATTAATATCACAAATGACTTAAATGAGCTAGAGTAATTACAATCTATAATACATCAGTCACAAAAGTTAAACTTCGCGTATCTTTCATGTGCATAGTCTATCTTAATTTCTTCAAAAACACCAATATGAATTCAAATTTATAAACGAATCGAGTTTTTATAATATCGAATGATTCTTAATGGACCTGAGTTAGAAATGAGCGACAGACCGGAACACCGATTTGTTTCTATCAGTGTAACGTTATCATTACCCAGTAGGCTACAATCGTTAAACGTTATTTAACGGCGACATTTTAACTTAAGTAAATAATAAATGATACCCTAGATAACAAAGTCGTAATCAATTTTATTGGGAATCAGTGTACAAGTATCTACAGACATGTGATGCATCGTGTGAAAAGGAGGCTTACTGAAAATGTGAACAGACAAAGGAGAGAAATTACTCGATATCGAGCAATTTCTTTTATTTGTCTATATTTCACCTCTACATGCCAACGTTAATTGAAAAAAATACTAATGTTAGATTTGAAAATTCTATTTTACGAAAATCGAATGTGTCGAACTAAGTGTCTCTAGGTATTTAGACGGACCGTTTAACTTCAACACATTTAAATTACCGGTGCATACATCCCTGTTACATGGTGTTATGACTGGATTTTCATTTCGACCTAGGCCTCTTTTCAAATTAACCAATGTCTATATAAAGAGTGTCAACATTGCTTATCACAATAATTTTAGATGACCGACGCATGTTTTTCCGGTCTACGGTGCTATGATTCTGTATTTAATTTGCCTTTGTGGTGGAAACTTGCTTGATTGCTGCTTTGGCTTATCGATTCCTCGGGGAATATCATTATCATGCAATTATAAAAACAAGTCGTAATCTATTCTAATGGGAGTAAGTTAATTAGTAACTACAAATATCGTCTGTTTTAATGCAAAGCATCGGCATGGGACTCCAGCTATATCAGGTATGACATTCGAAAGAGGATTAGACCCTTTCACTTTGTATTTTACCGTACCAATTGCCACCCAGAAGCCTTTTAACGCATGTGCATCTTTATACCAAGATCTCCATTCAGTCCCTTGTCCAAGATGAGAGCATTCGTAAAAAGTGATTATACCATTACAAAAACAAGAGTGCCATGGTCACAATATACGCCGCCCCAGGGACTAAGTTCAAGCGCGGATCCAGGTATTTTTCCCAGGGGGGGTCAACCAATCTTTAACCCCTTTTTTGCCAAACTCCAGGGGGGGGGGGGAGGGGGGGTCAGGGGTTTACTATGGATCTGTGCATACAGATACCATGAAGGACTAAATGTAACAACAGTTTGTGATGGCACACAGGGACGAATGACGCAGCTATTTTGGGACGTAACCAGTAATCTTTTTGATAACCGCTTTTTTCGCCAAATTCCAGGAGGGGTCATGACCCCCTGACCCCCCCTCTGGATCCGCGCATGAAGTTTTAAGGGGGCATAACTCAGGCAAAAATCAATGAACCATAAAATCCTTCCTTCATGCACATCTACCAATTGAGGTGATAACATTGACCAAGTTTCAAGAAGATCCAGCCAGAAACTTAGGAGGAGTTGCGTTGACAAGAAAAGTGGACGGACGTACGGACGGATGGACGGACGGATGGACGGATGGACGGACGGAGAAGATGACGCCAATATACGTCCGCCTCCGGCGGCGTATAATGAGTGGGATCCTAGTTCTAAAAAATAATCTGAGGTGCGTTCTTTAGAGCGAGATTTTTTAAAATTTCTTAAGATGTTTTTGATACAGCGTTTTTGAGACCGAGGTTTTAAGCGAGGTGTTCCGAATGTTCCATACTTCATACAAATGACGTCATCATGACGTCATTTGTATGAAGTATGGAGCATTCGGAACTCAGCGGTTTATGAATTATGGAGCATTCGGAACAACTCGGTCAATTTTCTCCCATATAGATTCTACAGAATTTACCGAGGGGTTCCGAAAGAAGTATAGAGCAATGGCGGCTCCCAGTGATCGTCTTAAAATCTTGCTCAAAAGAGCGCTTTATCCTAAAACATCTTAAGAAATCTCAAGATATCTCAAGAAATCTCGCTCTAAAGAACGCGGCTCTGGTCTTCCATGATGAATAAATCTGGTGAGGGCTTAATTTTTTATATATTGGCTAACAAAGTGGGTGGGGTAAATTGACACGAGAAGTCAATTTTTACTTTGAAGTTAAATAACTTTTTCTATATAGATCAGATCAAAATGGAATTTTACATGTGCTTTGAGTGGACCAGGGACAGAACATTTTGGGAAAAATTAATCATGTATATTAGTTTGTTGATATTCTGTATTCTTTCTTATATCAATTTCAGATTTCGCTTAATTTAAATTTTGATGTACTAACTTTACGAAACTATTAATTTCATAGAGTTTTAAGAAAATCTATTCTTTGAGCCCTTGTTGCAACACATCCTTTAGAAAAAGGCATGTTTGTTTACAAAAGTAAAGGAAAATATATCCCAATAAAATTCACATGATTACAACCCTTCATCTTTGCCGCTAAGTAAATATATTACATAAATATAACGCCACATAAGCGAACTGACATTGAGGAAGGGCAAGGCTAATAGAAATATCACTGTAGTGGGTCGAAAACAACAACAACAACAACAACAAAAATGGGGTCCGATCCCCGAACGCCCCCTCTGGAACCGCGTATGGGGCTACAGACTTTCCCCAATTCAAATCAATTATATAAATAAAGACAACAGTCATTTTAACATATTAACCTTTTCCCAAAAGAAACGTTTTACACTGACCCATTTTGAAAGAAGTTACAGACGAGACGACAATTATAAGAAACCAAAAGTGGAATATGGGTATATTATAGCCAATAGCATATTGAGGCGAAGGGATGAAATTCTGCTTACCAGCGTTTTCTTCTTCTTTAGCTCCAATGTTTTTCCCGAAGCACTTTTAATTTTGGACGTGAAAGCACAAAGAAAGCCTTGTTTGGGAAAGGGTTAAACAATTGAATTTGTTTGACAAAACGTCTAATGAGGGTCAAATATCATTAATTTGATATATAAAGTGTCTATGTAAATATCAAGAATCTACTGCGCAATATTGAGTTTCGAGACACATAAAAACAGGCCCGTAGGAAGCAATTTCATATTGGGGGGGGGGGGGGGCTAAAGCCCTTGTCCTGAATATTGGGGGGGGGGGGCTAATTTGAATTTTCCCAAAATTTTCAGTGTAAAATTAAGAAAATTCCGCATTTTTGGCCAACATTGGGGGGCTTAGGCCCCCCCCTAACCCCCGTTCCTACGGCCCTGAAAAATGATAAAATTATAAAAAGCAATACTGAAATGGACATCTAAAGGCTTCTGAGACCATGATCCAGATCAGCATATTCATACGCACAGTTACTCTTTACCAGAGAATTTACCGCTCATAAGGATCTATTCATACGTAATGCTATCAAAATTGAATTATATATTAGATAGAGGCTGTATAGTAGATTCTACGCGAAATAAACATTCAAAGGCGCGCAGACTCTATCTAACTTAGTGTTCGCTAGAAGTTCATTGGAAGCGGGGGGCATGGCAATGTATAGACGTCACATAAACTAGCCGGCAGAGAGTTTATGCGAAATATAGCAGAGAAATTTTAAAATATACTGTAATTTCATTGGTCCAAAAAGTAGGTAGAACACTAAAGATACTAATCCTCGTATATTGTGACATCATTTACTGCGTCACCATTGTTATTTTGACATTATCCAATGAAGGTGTACACATGCAGCGATACCGAGTAACGCACATGCTGTTCTCTAGTAGCTTCTTTAATACAGAAGCAGCTCTCGGGGAGCAAAATGGATGAGGATCAAACTATATAATCCTTTCCAAAACAACAAATTGAAATTGCTTGTCACAAGCAAATAAGTTAATTTTTCCACCATGTTTAAGTCATAAAGCGCCACTAGGGAATTGGTTAAGCGCATGCTACTCTGGTTCCAGTCTAGTCTGATCTTTCTCGATCTCGAAATTCTGGTTTATGGACTTCCCAGAATGTCCCTTTCAGCTTGACCGATCATACAAGTCTTCCAATTATTTTTCCGCGCCAAACGTGTTTATGATGTTTATTTTATCCTTTCCCAAAACATACAAGGCGTGGTTTTGAAGTCCCTACTAGAAAAGAGAAAACATCGAGAGAAAAAAGATACCGATGAGCAGCATTTTTTCTCCTTTTGCCTCATTATTATAATAAATAGATACTAGACCTATGTCATATACAGAAAGTTTTAAAATTGGGATAGTGTTGGTTGGGAAATGGTTAATCGAAAAAGAAACTTAATATCATTGTATTTTTGTTTGTTGAATGCATCGACTAATTTGTCCTTGAATTATTCTCAGTGTTAACCCTTTCCCAAATGACCAAAATTTAGGGTGATCCTATTCAAAACCTGCCGTAGACAACAAAATTGATGTTAAAAAAAGACGGGATTTGTGCGCAATTTAGCTAAGAAAATATTGAGATAAAAGGAGAAACTGCTGGTTATCAGCAGTTTCTTCTTTTGTCTCAATGTTTTCACAAGTCTTACCAATTAGGAATGTCAAAAGCAGGTCTTGTTTGGGAAAGAGTTAACCTTTTTCTAAACAAGACCTGGTTTTTGACATCCCCAGTGGAAATAGTTTGGGAAAAGCATTGAGAAATAAATTACAATCTTATCGTTGTCTGGGAATATACCTTCGTTCAACAGACAATATTTTCTTTGTTCAAATAAGTGGACCGCAAAAAGCACTTGTTAATGAACATTATTTAGGGACGAATTCAGCCTTGCATTCATTTAAATTTTACGTGAGTCGCGAACAGGTTTTCTACTTAAAGGGACATTTCATTCCAATTTCAATTTTTTAAAGTATGTCTTGATGCCAAGATTGGTTATTCTAATGGGTATAAATACTATTGTTTTTTTAAGTTGTTGTCAATAAGCGAGAAACACGCATTTAAAGTTGAGACATAATCGATAAATTGCATATAAATCCGAACTGTTGTCCACAACAATTTGTTCAATTTTAACACAAAAATATAAATTTCTCGTAAACGGCGCAATATTTTGGCTCGAAATTTTCAGAATTTTCATAAGGAAATATGCTCTTTCAGATAAAAATAACAGTAAAATTTATGACAAAAAATTCTGAAATGTCACTTTAACAGTCCAACTGAACGGTCTGAAACCACAAACGTTAAACCAAGATGGCGGTCTCCCGATTATTACATTTGATATTCGCGCTACTATCCCATTACCAAACGACAAATTTTGGACTTTCCCAAATTCAAAGATGTTGCAGACGACAATTTCAAGTGAATGAAAGGACCTCTATGGATAAGGCGAGAGATCTCCCTAAAAGGCTCAGCGCGATGGGTCAATTTTCAAAACTAACAAATTGAGAAACAAAATTAAGCTTTATGGTTAGGAAGATAAATAAATGAAATGAATACAGTTTTTTTTGCCATTTATAAAGTTCTATAGGTGCAGATAACTCTTGATTTTTGTACCCACCTAAATAGTTTCATTTTCTTATACTACCGGTATTCATAGACGTAAAATGAAGCTTCTTTTTGTTTTATTTCCAATTTATTTTCTACAGATACAAGGATAAATGGTGTTGACATCATATGGCAGCTTTGGTTTTGTCCGTTTTGCGCATGCGCATCATTGAAACAACTTTAAAAGCGCACTTTCCCGCCAAAAACTGAGGAATACCTACCTTCCATGGGCTGGTGAACATCGTTCCACCCCTTGACCCAGCTTCCCATTGACATATGTTGTGTCACTTGGCCATATGCTTCCTTGGTAAAAAGGATTTCCTGTGTCATGGGGTGGAACATACTTTTATACTAAAAATAGTGCTCATGTACCTATTGCCATATGTTTGGCGGGAAGATTTCGCCTTTAAACTCACTTCAATGATGCGCATGCGCATTAAGGACAAAACGAAAACTGGTATATGATTTCAACACCAATTGTCCTTGCATTTACAGAAAAAAATTTTGCAAATAAAATCATAGAAAACTTCATTCTGCTTAAATGAATACCGATGGGGTAAGATTATGCAATTTTGGGGGTAGGTACTGAAACCAAGAGTTATCTGTACATGTCGATTTGTTTTGATTGAACAAAATCACTTTTTATAGGATTTAGGTATCCATCTAACAATATAGCTCAAAATAATCATCATTTTGCATGTTTTGAAAATTGACTTTTCCATTAGAGCCTTTTAGGGAGATTTCTCGCCTTATCCATAGAGGTCCTTTAAATTCTTTTGGTCTTTTTGGGCAGAACACATTGTCGGAAATGAAGAAATTGCTTGTCACAAGCAATTTCTTCATTTTCCATAATATTTTCCAAGGCCGTTATCTTGTAGGGAGTCAAAAAGAGTTACTGTGTGGTAATGGGCTATGGTTACAACACTAGGACAAATCGGAATAAAACATGAAACAATCGAAATTATACACTTTATTTCATATAAAATGAGTTGAATCGTTACAGAAGTTATACATATTCATGTTTTCAATTACAAAAAAAAAAAAAAAAAAAAAAAAAAAAAAAAAAAAAAATCATGTATTGAACTGAAGTTACTGTAAGGTACTACATAATCTCTTTACAAATGAAACAAAATTAGATTCTTAAATCGGACATGTCTGCCATTTTTGTTTTCTTCGCATTCCACCTTTAAATCTGTGAGTCTTATGTTCACGATGGATAATCATGTGATACAATATTTTCAGAAAATCTTCAATAATTTTGTTAATATGCGACCGATTTGAATTCGGTTTGAAGCAGAGAAGGTGGACAGACATCACGCATTAGATGGACGTAGTGGTTTTTTGAAATATCAACTGATAAAAAAGTTATTGAAGATCAACCAAAATTTTGGTTGATCTTCAATAACCTTTTTATCACTTGATATTTCAAAAATCCAACACACCCAGCTTGTTCCTGGTATATTTTTGCCTTCTCTGCTTCAAACCGAATTCAAATTGGTAAAGTATTAACAAAAATATCGACGATTTTCTGAAATTCTGAGTCACGTGATTAACCACCGTGATGTTGCTCACGTGAAAAGTTAAAACAAGTCGTTCAGTGGGCAAAGTGTGACGTTACGTGTTCTCTTTTTTCCCGTTCATTTTTTGAAAATAATGTTCCTAAGCTTATTCTTTGTTGAATTGTGCCTCCGTAACAGCCCGTTAGATCTACATATGGTAATAGGGCTGAAAAGCTGAAACACTGTTTTTGTCACAGCTAAATTTTTTGCCTGCGAAATAACATTTTTGCCCAAAATAACGTCACTGCTAACTCGATAAAATCGTTCCCTATTAAATTACCGGTTTAATCCCATTTGGTCTGCTCCCAATTCGTCTACTCCCAATTAGTCTACTCCCAATTAGTCTACTATTTTGTGCACTGGTCCCATTTCGTCTACTCTATTTGTTTACCCCATTACCAATCATTTTGTCTACTTTGTACATTAAAATTATCTTTTAATGATTAAAAATGAAATGTTATATACATTTTTATTTTCAAATATCAATATTTTGACTTATTTATTAACAAAATTTACCATATTTTACTAAAACGTAGTAGACGAAAAGGGAGTAGACGAATTTCTGTCGGCGTCGGATCAATCAGGAAACAAGTTTCGTTTATCCGCAAATGCATCTTCGTACACTGAGCACAATTCGCGTATGAATTGGGTTTGTACTACGGCTTTGTTGCGATTTTGTGACGAAACGGCGACCGAACGAGCTCAATTTATCACGCAGTGACCAGGGTTTGACTTTCATTTAATGTTTTGCTTTTTCCTAGAGTAAAACGGAGAGGCAGGTGGTTGTAATAACGCATTTTAACATGTTTATTAAAGTATTAGGTATAAGGTTAACTGAATGCTAAATTTGATTTGAGTGTCAAGGTTCAAACGAAATTCAGTGTGGAATGGCATGTTGCGTTGAACGAATTAATCCGCATTCGTGTAATTATCAAAATTTCTTTATTTTTGTTTCCTGTTATATTAGAATCGAAATAATCTTACTTCTACCGTGGTCTATCGTTGTTTAACCACTGTACTGAGTTAGGCTTCTCATTGAATAATGCACTCGAGCTGTCGCTCTCATGGATTATTTTTTGTGCCGCCTAACTCAGAACCATGATTAAATAACGATCGACCACGGTAGAACTAAGATTATTTCTTAAGGGGGAATGCTCCAGTTTCCTAAATTTTTTCCCAATAATAGAATTTATTCATATTTTGCATGTTGAAATTACATGTTATTACCAATTGAAAAATAAAATAAAAATGAATGGTCAGCGATCTTGTTTGAATTTTATGGGCATTCGTATCACATACCCCTACATCGAAAATATCCACAATTTCTTGCACCTGTCCAATGTCACTAAAATGCTAATAAAATGCTGTATATTCATTGTTTAGTCCCGAAAACGGATTTAAAGTAACGTCGTACATTCAATAAGAACAGAAAACCAAAAATATGTGCTATTATTAACACGTAAATGTATAAAACAGCATGCTCATGTGCTCGGTTAGATAAATGAAGCTATGTCAAAATTTGCATATTTTTGGAAATATTTTAAGTTCTTCATAATAGAATTTGATAAAACTCCCTCATTGTATTAAGCAACATGTCCTGGTAATAATTCAACAAGAGGACCATGATGGTCCTATATCGCTCACCTGAACCTAAATGATATTATCAACACTTTTGTTCAATTCAATTAATATTTATTACTTTAAGACTGAAAAAGAACTTATGGTCAATAAGGTTGTGAAAATCTAACTCATCCAAGATCTAAATTATGGTGCCAAACATTGTACAGGGCTCCAGATAAGAGGGGGTGGTGACTTTTCAAACTGCAATAATGCTGTCAGTGATCATCCAACCCTATGTTGTATGTACTTATTTGTATCGTCTCGTCGAGACGATTCAAATGAGTACCCACAACATAGGATTTGAATTCGAAAAAACAAGTTTCCAAGTGTATCCAAGTTTTGTCTTGATTGATAAATAATTGTAGATTCTAGAGTATAAACAAGGTCGAAAACAGCCGAAAACAACAATTTTGTTAATTTCAAGGGCACAAAACGCTCGGCTTTCTGATCAAATCAGACTGAAAATCAATCTCATATGAGATCTTATGGTTCCCAACATTGTGTCCAAGTTTTGTATAGAATGATTAATAATTGTAGATTCTAGAATGTAGACAAGGTCGAAAACAGCCGAAAAATGGCAATTTTGTCATATTCAAGGGCACATAACTCTCAACATTCTCGTCAGATCAGACTGAAAATCAAACTCATCCAAGATCTTACAGTCCTCAACATTGTCTTCAAGTTTTGTCTTGATTGATAAATAATTGTAGATTCTAGAGTATAAACAAGGTCGAAAACAGCCAAAAACAGCAATTTTATCAAATTCAATGGCACATTACTCTTGACTTTCTAATCAGATCAAACTGAAAATCGAAGTTACCTGAGATCTTATAGTCTCCAACATTGTGTCTAAGATTTGTCTTGATTGGTCAATAATTGTAGATTCTAGTGTGTAAACAAAGTCGAAAACAGTAAAAAACAGCAATTTTGTCAAATTCAAGGGCACATAACTCCTGACTTTCTGATTAGATCAGACTGAAAATCAAACTAATTCCAGATCTTGTGGTCCAAAACATTGTGTCCAAGTTTTGTCTTGATTGAATAATAATTGTAGATTCTAGAGCGTAAAAAAGGTTGAAAACAGCCGAAAATGGCTATTTTGTCAAATTCAAGGGCACGTAACTCTTGACTTCCAGATCAGATCAGACTGAAAATCAAACTCATCTGAGATCTTTAAGTCCCCAACATTGTGTCCAAGTTTTGTCTTGATTGACCCTTTCCCACACATTGGCGCTTTTGGATGCCCCACAAAATAAAGGCTTTGGAAAACATTGTGACAAACAATTTCTTCATTACCCACAATGTTTTCTACCAAGAAAGACCACAAAATGTTTAATTTTGTTCAATGGAACTTGTCGTCTGCAACACCTATGATTTTGGACTAGGCTAAAATTTTGTTGTTTGGTAATGGGTTAATAAGAGTGTAAATCTATTTATATCCTCTATCAAACTAGATAACTCTACTTATACTGAAGTAACGTAGTGTCAGAGTTCCTTCCCTTAGATTAACTCTTTGAATACAGCAAAAAAGTGGCAATTTTGCCCAATTCAAGGGCACATAACTCTCATCTTTCTGGTCAGATCAGACTGAAAATTGACCTCTTCCAAGATCTTATAGTCTCCAACATTATGTCCAAGTTTTGTCTTGATTGATCAATAATTGTAGATGCTAGAGTGTAAACAAACTTAAAAACAGCATTTTTTGACATTCAAGGGCAGATAACTCCGCACTTTCTGGTCCGATCAGGCCCATAATCGAACTTGTCCGAGAACTTATGATCGTACTTGTTTTGGCCAAGTTTGATCAAGATTGAAAAACTTTTGTGGATGCTAGAGTGTAAACACCCCAAATGTTGACGGACGGACGGACGGACAGACGGACGGACGGACGGACGCCGGACAAAAAGTGACCACAATAACTAACCTCGAGCACTTCGTGCTCAGGTGAGCTAAAAAGAAAATGTATAGGTCAGCGTACTTATTAATGAATTACAGCAATTTTTATCAGCTACACATGAATAAAATGACGCAAAACAGTGGTAACTGCATACACACTTACGGCTGTCTTGCTTCTAAAAAATCGATTTTCATCTTGAGGAAATCAGTTTCGAATAATAAATTCACTTTTACCGTCGAAAATGGTAAATTGTTATGATGTGTTATATTATTGAAAATATGGTAGCGAAACATATTAGTACGAAACATTTAATTTACTACAGTAATGACCGAGTGTTCCGAAAAACTGGAGCATTCCCCCTTAAGTATACACTAATGGGTGTGATGAAAAAAATAAATCGCAGCTTTCCAATAAAAACCTCGTAATTGCAGCAAACTGCAGTAACGAGGTTTTCGTTGACAAAACAACAACATGAAATATCTTTTAAAAGTCATCCCCCTTTAAAAAGCTCTTGGTTAAGGTAGAATACCCGTAATGTGGTCATTTTGAGATTCAAAAAACATCGAATTTTTTCGAGAGGCGTCGTTTCGTATCCGAACTTATTCGGGCACGGTCGTAAACATTCGGCGGTGGAAAGTTCCATCGCCGAATGTTTTCGAATTCGCCCGAATAATTCCGACGTCGTGCGAATCTCATTAGGGGTGGACTACCTTAACTAATCATGACAATGTACAACAATGTCCTCACTGTGATCACACCCATCTACTCCGAATCCCAGAAACCGGCAATCAAAGATGTGGGATTCTGTTCCAAGACACCTGACTTCATCCATCCAGATCGGGAGTTCAGTGGCGTTCGTCAGCTCAACTTCGTCATTTGTTAACACAGTACCATTGCTGAAGGTAAAGAAAACTGAGGGCTGGGCAAAAAGTTTGTATAACTTCATCATAACTTTTTTACCTTTCATCCGATCGCATTTATTTAAAAAAAAACATATCACTGCTTAATTCATATTGTACAGCGAAACTGGGAGATGACCTGTGTAAACCAACACCGACTTTTTAGTAGTCCTTTATTCAGTCAAAATAACAGAGGGAAATCCTATAGATATATACTTATCAATTTAGAATTGACGAAATTAAATTGTAATGGATGCAATTTATCGATTGGGTATAACAAATTGCTATCATTTATGTTCCGTTCCAACTTTGTTATGTTAAAGATTCTACGTAAATAGAGATGAATCTGACAAAACTCGTGCTTAAACTAGCCACAGTGCTGTTACTGTCTTTATCTGATAAATCGTCGGTGTTGTTATAAAATTTTGTAAGCACTGCTTTAATCAAGCCGTAGTTATTACGAGATTGTATAGCAACACCCTATGGAAATAAAATTGTTTGTCCGAGATTACGTCACAACTAAATGGATTAAATCGTTCCATATTCAAACTGATTGCACTCACCTATAGCCAAACATTCCACACAGAACTTTATTGTTCTTCACCGCCCGACTGCCCTCCCAATCGTCATCGCATACCGTGCCCCACGTGCCATCATGATAAACTGAAAAAAGAAATTAACACGTCTTAGTTGATTTCAAAGGGACGTAACATTCCAATTTTATTTCTTTTAAAGTATGTCATGATGCAAAGATTGGTTATTCTCATGCGTAGAAATGCTATCAGTTTTTTAAAGTGAAAAATACGCTTTTAAAGTTGAAACAGAAATGAAAAATTCCATATAGATCTGAACTGTTGTCCACAACAATTTGGTTAATTTTAGCACAAAACACATTTCTTGTAAACTGTTCAATATTATGGCCTGAAATTTCAGAATTTTCATGAGAAAACTCGCTCTTTCCGATAAGAATAAAACTAAAATTTATGAAAAAAGTGAAATGTCAGTTTAAGTCCATTTTAGAACTGGTGTCGCTAATAAAGCACGGGGTAAACTATACAAAATCATCTGTAAAACAAATTTGTAGTGACATTTATTTGAAGAGGTTAAGAACTATTCACAACTACATTCAAAGTACAATGAGTACTACATGCACATTCGATTCGGGCGGACCAACTTGTATCTCAAACTTTCTACATTATAGGTTGATGTAATGAAGCTATAGTGCCCCCCCCCCCCCCCCCCCCTACGGATTATTGGACTGAAGGAGAGCCACGGGACGACTACCTTCCGCAATGTTATCATAAACCCATTGTAAACCGACGAAACACATTTGACATGCAGTAGTAAGGGGTCATCTTCAATGATCTGTCTGCTGACCAATCAAATAAACGCTTTCAAGATTCTGAAAGCAATTGAAACCAAAAACTAGGCCACGAGGATATCACATTTCGGTGCAGAACTATGCGTTTGCATGCACTTTTCATGCAAAATCGTATATAACAAGATATTTGATTGGTTGGAGTAAACATCTGATTGTGGTTTTCCCAGGGTCACTGAAGATGACCGCTTACTGTTGCCTTTCAGATGGTGCTGTAAGATAACACTGGATTTTAATCAGATTTCACCTACCTTCTACCCTTCCTCTATGCGAATAACCGTCAATTGTTGAGAAACGAACGTTTGTTACATTGTGTGCATGTTCGTCATGTTCTGAAAATGATCAAGGATGCTGATTGGCGGATCCAGAGGCGATTCGGTGGTCCAAATGAACACCTTCTTAAACCCGATTATTTCATTTTTGTAATTTGTGTATTGTCCGTAAACATGGACCTGAACCCGCCGAATATGCAATGGGTACTTGTGACGCGGTACAATTAATACTCGCCAGCAATCGTACACTGCCGGACAGAGTCGACAGTCTCCGTGGCTGTTTACATTTTAGTAAAACTTGTCGAAATTATGTTTATTATTACTCCCGATCAACATTGAATAAAGACATGGTGAATTATTCAGGTTTTTGATAAGATGCATGTGCACGTTGGACGAGTTAAATGACTCGTAAAATTTAATTCATTTTTGACTAAAGTTGATGGGAAATAGGTCATCTACTGCAATATGAAAAAACAAGGCGATTGATTGAGCGATAACTTAGTTATACAAAAATCAAAAGTGAGGAGTCAGTTGTGCGGTTCAGTATATAGAATAAGGATATTACGTCGAAATTTAACATAAATTCAAATTTAGTAAAGTTCTGTTATTGCATGCGCCAAATGCCACTTATTCACATACACGGTGGGGATTTTTCATGGTGGGATGGATAACGAATACGGACAAATTTGCCTCGCTTCAGGTAAGAAAATGTGCAATAAATTTCTTGTTTCTGTGTCAATTTTCAAGCGGTTTGTTGCATGTACCCCGCATTACTGAGCTCTTTCCTCAGATATATGACTTGTTTGTAGAATCTTTGTACTTTGTCCAAAAATCCCAACCGATCAGAAAAACTACAAAAAATCCAGGTCATTTTTCTAGTCGGTTGGGATCGATTTTTGAGAAAAGTACAAGGAGTTTCCCGATAAGTAATACATCTGAGGAAAGGGCTCAGTAAGACGGAGTGCATGCAACAAACTGCATGAAAATTGACGCTAAAATAAGAAAGTTATTGCTCAAATGCTTACCTCAAGCGTGGTTAATTTGGCCGTAGTCGTTACCATTTCGCTTTCTGGTCGGTTGGGACAATATTTTGGAAAAAGTACCACGAGTTATCTAATATGTCAAACATCCGATGAAAGAGCTCGGTAATGCAACAAACCATTTGAAAATTGACGGACAAATAAGGAAGTTATTGCAAAAAATCTTACCGGAATCGAGATTATTTTGTCCGTATTCGTTATCCATCCGATCATGCACAATCCCCACCGTGACATAGGTATAGTTAATCTATTTTTTTCATAGAATTTTAAAACCGCGATGAAAGCCTCTTATTGTTTCCGATAAGGTGCCTATGTCTGTGTACATTTCGAAGCTATTAAGTTTCATGCAATCCCTTTTTGAAGCAAATTAGTACGTGAAAACCTTAATGAGATTCACGCGGCATCGGAAATTTATCGTCGGTGCTATGACAAAATGGCGTAACAAATTAGTTACGCAATTTTGTCATTTTTTTTATAAATGCTTTATACGTAGTCTGTAGGAGCGCATAATCCTGTCAAAACGGCGTTTCTCTACGCCTATTAGAACCCTTTCAATTGTCATGTGACAAAATTGCGTAACTCGAATTAGCTGACAAAAATGCGTTGTACATAGAAAAATTATTTACACGAGAGTAATAAAAGGCTGAGAAATGGCATTCTCCTCTGTTTTTCTTCTACTTTGACCAATAAATGAACCGTAAGTTATGTTCAATTTCCTTATTTTACCTTAAAGAAGCTGAATTGTTCATGTAGTTATTGAGTTACGCAATTTTGTCGGCACATTTTTAAAGCGGTAAAAACGTTTTTGGCTCTCCTGAAAAAAATGGTTTTCGAGCAAAATTTTTATTACGCCATTTTGTCATAGCACCGACGTTATGTGCGACGTCATTCCTTAGGTTTTGGTTGACGCTCGAATAATTTCGACGTCGCGCGAATCCCGTAAGGGGTGAAGGCCGCGGCCTTAGCGCAGTTGGTAGCGCATCTGACCCTCATTCGAGAGGTCCCGGGTTCGACACCCGGCCGCAGCTAATACCCTTTCTGACAAAATTTTCACCCACCAATGGGTTTGAAATAGTTAACCTAAGTGGGCGAGCAGCTGGATGCTCGGTAAGGGTATTGTGGTAGTACTGGTTTAAGAAACAACAGGAACCCATGGGTAGGTGCTCTAGCCGCCGCGATATGACCCTGGCAGTTGAAAACGACATAAAACCCCAATAAACTCAAACTCAAACCCATAAGGGGTAAGCTAATTTAATTTTTTTACCTTGGTTGGTGTAATAAATCGTTCCTTGTCCAGTATCGAGCGTTGACAAGGCTGTGTAAGTGTTATTGCACCCATAACATATCCCCGATGTTCGTCCGTAAAACAAACTTTTACACGACGGATCTAGTGAACATTGGAACGAACAAACCATGATTCTATCGGCCTTCTTCGTGAAACTCCGCTGTGTATTCGGGCATACTCGGCCATTTGCGGAGTCCTCTTGTTTGAAAATCGTGTTTCTTACAGCACAAATAACCAGAGTTTGCAGCATACAACATGCGATGTAAAGCGTACATACTTCTTTAGCTAGTATCATTTTCGAATGGATGTTCGTTTCTGCGATAAAGAAAATTACATTGGTGTTATTGATAATTTAAGTCATTGTATACCTCACGATAAATGACCTGGCAGAGCAGCCCATGCTAATCGAATGGAATGCTCTGCCAGGTCAATTCTCGTCCGCTATACACTGACTAACGATTTGTTGCAAAAGTTATCCTTTACTACAAAATTCACAAACATAAAGTCCTTATATTTATTGTCTATTAAGATATAATACTAAAAAGTAAAATGCCTTTGCACCCCGAAAGTTTACCGCGATCGCGCTGGTTGTACTCTTCGACGGCCTCGTTATGATAATCCAGAAAAAAATGACAAAAATATCTAGTTTGGCCCTTTCCAAAACAAGAACTGGTTTTGTCGTCCCTAATTGAATAACATTTAGAAAACATTGAGAGACAGTAAGAAATTGCTGATGATCAGCAATTTCTTATTTTCTCTCGATATTTTCTATGCTATGATATACTCAATTTCCGCGTTTGATATCAATACTTTTGTCATTTATAACTTTTTTTCAAAATGACAGGACTAAAAGTTTTGCGTTTGGTACTGGGTTAAACCAGTATTTTCTTTTCAATTAAAGAAAAAAAATGGATTTATTTTAGAAAAGAAAATAAATTAAATGAAACCTCTTAAGAGCTTGTCATGAATAATGTCAAAAACGATTAACGAATTTGCATTTCCCTTTTAATGATATTGTAAAGTAGGCCGCATAAACTGACACGATTTAAAAAAGCAAACAGTATTTAAAGTGACATTTCACAGATTTTTCCCCCATAAATTTTACTGTTATTTTTATCTGAAAGAGCACATTTTCTTATAAAAATTCTGAAAATTTTAAGCCAAATTATTGCGCCGTTTACGAGAAATATAATAAATTTTGTGATAAAATTAAACAAATAAACGTGGACAACAGTTCAGATTTATTTGGAATTTGTCATTTCTGTCTCAACTTTAACCCTTTCCCAAACGACAAAATTTCAGGGTGATCCATTTCAAAAACTGCCACTAACAACAAAATAGAAGTTATTAAAGATAGAATTTGTGTAAAATACAGCACAGAAAATATTGAGACAAAAGGAGAAACTGCTGGTTATCAGCAGTTTCTTCTTTTGTCTCAATGTTTTCCCAAGCCAATTCTAATAGGGACGTCAAAACCAGGTCTTGTTTGGGAAAGGGTTAAAGGTGTGTTTTTGCTTTTAAGCAACAACTTTCAAAAAAACTGATAGCATATACATGCATAACAATAACCAATCTTCAAGACATGAAATTTTACTTTTATCTCCCTGTAAACAGATAATATATAATACCGTCTACATAACCGATACATTGTAATAATAATAGCCGCGACGCGAGAAAATCGGTCTTCGGGAGTTTTGACCAGATCCGACACAAATGAGGCTGTACAGCCACAGAAAGTGATTAGAGTCACGAAATTTCGTACATGGGAAGAAGAAGAACTAAACTTTCTCACCAGCAAAAACACAGACGCTGATCAGATTCGCGGTTACCGCGAAGCTGATCAGCGTCTTTGTTTTCGCTTATGCTAGATTCCGCTTTTCTCGCGTCGCGGCTCTGGTAACTATAGCCTATACTATAGCCTCGTATAATAGTATATGTGACAGATGCAAACATAACAGGAGAGAAAAAGACCTTTACAACCACGAATGGTGTCTGGATAGACGTCAGTTTATGCACGTTGCACGTTGACTCCATAGTACTTCAATAGCCACTCTCTTTCACAGAGGCTCCCTCATTTCGCCTCTGTCATGGGCTACGGAAGAATGTGAAAATAGTCCCATTTTAATTAGGAAGAATATGAATATAATCACATTTTGATTAGATCAATACTTAAATTTGAGAGCACCTCTGATGCAAACAGAGTAATATTTTCTTTATCTAATGTATAATACAAGAAATGAAACAGTTACACAGTAATTAAAGACGTTATCCTTTGATAGACCACGATTCGTGGACTTTAGCCGAGGTAGCTCCTTGCAGAAATGATATGTGAAGAGCAACGAACGATCACTCTGCCGGGAAATGTTCAATAACATGGCAATTATCAGAGTGACGACAACGAACCCCGTGTTCTTGCAGGCGATTTATCACGGTGTCAAGATGTATAGGCTGTCCGCGATTATCAACCATACATGTAGCATTTGATGTAGACTGAGTCGTCACAAATCTGTCGCGTAAGTGACTTTGACGTATATAATGGTGTTTGCGTTCCTTTGTTACACACGTCTGACCGGGACGTTGGTGGTCTGTAGGTGTTCCTGCGTCGTTTACACGTCTTACTAACATTGGAACCGCCCAGTTGGGTACATTAAGGTAGTCCACCTCTAATGAGATTCGCGCGACGCCGGAATTATTCGCGCGACGTCGAAAACATTCAGCGGTGGATCTTTCCACCGCCAGATGTTTAGGACCGCGCCCGAATAGGTTCGGACACGTAATGACGTCTCTCGAAAAAACCGATGTTTTATAAATCTCAAAAATACCACATCACGGGTATTCTACCTTAACGCGTATAGCTACCCCCGCTTGCGAAGCACCGCCGTCAAAAATCCACAAAACCTGATTCCTTTGTGCCAAAATAATCATGGGCATCTTGCACACCAAGATTACTCGTAGTTCCCGTATGTTTTCAATGAATAAATCAATGTGGCATTTTGCACACACAAAAATCCTGATTATTTTTTCACGTGGACTGAACGCCTGAGACACATTCATGAGCATTTTGTGGTGGGCGGTTCAGATGTCCGTGTAGTTTAAAGGGAACACGACAAAATCGCTGGGGCGTGAAGGGTATCCATTGCCTCATACCGTATAGCACTTTATTTCTGCGGGGTAAAAATTCTGTGTTTTTTCCTGAAATCAGCCGGGTTAAATTTCTACGTAACACATTTCTGCGGTCTCTCGCTTTGCCAAATCAAAGATTTTATTTCTGCACTATGAAATCAGTAGGCCTATTAGTCAGTATCAAGCGTATATTGATAGATGATACTAACAAAATATTAAAACTAGTTTGTAACGGTAAAGGGATAATCTCATTCACTTATTCATTAAGTTATTATGGGAAACAATGCTGTTTACAGATAGATGTGAAAAGAAAGTCGTGTCAAACTGTTACAAATCTGTCAAACTTGTAAAATTATTGTGTATGGATAAGCAAAAATGTCCTATCTACACCTTAATCAAAGCTGTAGTTACACCATTTTTGAATGAGAATTAACTCCATTGTTTTGAAATTGTGCCTTGCATTAGCAGATAATTGTTTAACTTGCCCATGTACTGACTAAAATTGCAAAAAAACCAACAACCTCGACATCCAGGGTTAATATTCTGCGGATTTTATTTCTAGGACCACAGAAATACCAGAAATAAAGTCCCCACAGAAATAAAGTGCTATACGTTTCATGTCCCAAAATAAAGTGCCGATCGAGGCTGAAGGAAAGGAATAGTCAATGAAAACGTTTTTGTATCGTTTTTAAATCGTGTCTGTTTACAAGACATTAGTAATGTTTATACGAGGGACGGTCGGAAAGTATCCGGACTTTTCATGCTGATGTCTCTCCGCTTGCAGCTATTTAAACACAAAATATATTGGTGGAATCTGCATTCATTTGCCAATAATGTGGTCGGTTTAATATGTCATAGGCACTTTTGAAACTGAGCATTTTTAGAACTGCTCAAATGTTACGGAACTCATTTTGATCAGTTTTGAAACTGCTTAAAATAGCATTTATATTATTATTATTTTGATGTTTATCGGCGTTCTCTTCACGCAGGACCCATCTTCGCTTATATGTAAAAGTTTCGGCCTATCGTCCAATTTTTGGATGAAATTGCCAAAGATTACACATCCAAATTCGATTTTAGTAAATAATTTTCGAAACTGTCGCAGAAATTCATGTTATTCCATTTTGCATTATTATTAAAAAGTTTGTCAAGGGACCGATAAAAAAAAAACAAAAAATGACGGGTATACAATATTGTTTTGAACCATGTTTAAATCTATTATTTTTATCTTTCTAACCACCAAAATTGAAATTCTTAAACTGAGGTGAAATTTTCTAGGTATATCTATCTTAAATATGAATTTGTGAGATACGAGGATTGATCCAAAAGTTCGTAAAATGGACCCATAACTTCCTTATCACTAGCTTGATCAGTATATAGTTTAGTAGTAAAGTAGTTAATTATCTATAGACGGTATAAAAAATTAAAATGTAAACAAAAACGTTATAGCGGCCGTAAACTGTGTTACCATAGTAACGTATGTACGCCTAGGCGGGGGAGCATAAAATATTATACATGGACGTTAAATTAATCAAATTTTCTTAAATTTCTGCGGGAACTTTTTGGTGAAAATTTTTATTACGCTTGTATTATATAGTGACACCAAGTTATATATGTTGATGTAAAAGTTGTTATGAAGACACTACATTTTTATAAGATAGAACAAATTAGTGGAATATCGATATGACGTCAACAACGAAATTTGAATGTCGGTCAGTTATAAGATTCTGCCATAATCTTGGTCATACACCAACGCAGACATTTAGAATATTGAAGAAAACAAAACAATGGTGCTGTAGAGGAATAATGTTTATGTGACACCCAAGATACGGACTTCAATGGAGGATAATGCAAGCCAAGATAGTCTTGCAAACGGCCACAACTCAGTTAACGACGTCATTACTGAGGTAAACAGTGATAGGCTCCGCTTCGATAGTAGATCAATTTTTAAACATCCAAAAAGAGAATTATTCAACATTTCGATTCTAAAATTGTATGATAACACTTTCAGCACATTTATACATCGGACACAGAATTGTATAATAGTAAATAGGTACTTTTAATAGAATGTTTCATAATCGCATTAAATTGACGCCGCCTTTGACGTTCTTGCTCCACCGCCCAGCGCATGGTCTGTCTTTAAACTTTGTCACTGGTCAATAACTGTTATATATACACAATTGAAAATTTCCACATTTATTGTACAGATGTCACATTTAAAAACCGTACAACTTTTGTTTTGGTAGTCAACACTCCTGAAGTTTTATAAACCCAGTATACGAACTTTTGGATCACCCCTCGTATATAGCGACTACCTTAGCAATTTCAAATATTTAATTGAAACTAAAATTTTTGGTCAGTAGCTGAGCTGATTCATTTACCCATGACGTCGGCCAGAAAACGCGAACACCTCGGTGTAACTAATTCATTTGCCGCATAATGTCGGTCAGCATACACGAACAATTCGGTGTTACTAATTCATTTGCCCTTTAATGTCGGTCAGCATATGCGAACAACTCGGTGAACGAATTCATTTACCCAATGATATCAGTCAGTATACGGAAACAACTCGGTGGAACTATTTCATTTACCCTATGATGTCGGTCACCATACGCGAACAACTCGGTGGAACTAATTCATTTGCCGTATAATCTCGGCCAGCATACGCGAAAAAATCGATAGATCTAATGCATTTACCCTATAATGTCAAATCAAATCGAATCAAATCAAATAATTTTATTGTTCACAGCATGTATAAAAAATTATACGAGCAATTCACACATAAACAACACACATACATTACAAACGATGACGGTCATATAAGTGTTAAAGTTCTGAACATCATAGTAATCTTAAGGATATATTACGACGAAAATAATAAAGAGATTTTAGAGATGAAGATAGGGGTTTGGGCCATAACCATAGGGCTACATATTGAAAAAGACTATAAATAGCTTATTTCCTCTAAGACTCCCCACGCACACAACAGCCACTGGGAGTCGTCCTTTGATGGCAATTATGGCCAATCACCGTTCGTTGCCATTGCACGTGGGATGCTTTACTCGGAATTGGGTCAGAGCCTCGATCTGGCAAAAAGAAACCGGCTGATGTGTTGCTATTTTTAGTAACAAATTCGTCCATCATAATGTCAAGATAAATAGAAAATATATATTTTCCCAAAAACTAGCAATGCATATACATGTATATCCAAAAATATAAGTTGTTTAACTAAAGATTCATATTTACAGTTACTTACTTATTTTCGGGGTAATTTTCTGTAAAAATAACTGTACATGATTAAAATATGTCCTTTAATATTTCTCTGGGCAAAATTTCAGCTTCGTTTGACCTGTATTGGCTAAAATTTCGACGGATATAAAACCCAATATCACATCATTTCGCAAATACGATCAACCAGATGTAAATATACATGTATAATTGTCGATTAGTGTCATTTACTGTATGAATCGTGTATTGTGTCTTATAAAGTGTATAAACGATGTGACAACATGCGAAAAGCCAACTTTTTGTGGATCGTTAGAGATTTAGGCCCGGGATACTAATGTACCTTTAAATTCATCAAATGCGTTAAATGATCAGAATTATCAGATAAAACTGATATCCATGTGATAATATATACCTACCATACAGTAATATGACTGAATTGTTAAAATCGCGTTCATTAGTGAGAAGATGACAAACATTTTGACGATCTGCCTTAATTGGAAAAAAAGCGTTTTTGCTTCAAAGTACAATACAACCGTTCCTGCTTTGAAAAATGCTTGATAGTTTAATTAATACATCTAATAAACAAAAAAGCTAGTCCTGTAGGCGACACTGACAACTCCAGGGCCCGTTTGCACCAAATTCTGGATTCAGAGTATGATATCTGTTAGTGAATTTACAAAATAAGATACACTGATAAACAGCTCACAGACCCGTTTGCACCAAAATCTGGATACAGAGTATGATATCTGGTAGTAAATCAACTGAATAAGCTAGTTCTATAGGTGACACTGATAAACAGCTCCCAGGCCCTTTTTCACCAAAATCTGGATTCAGTGTATGATATCTGTTAGTAATTTAACAAAATAAGCTAGTTCTAAAGGCGATACTGATCAAGGTAAGTTTGGACTCAGGGGTTACTTTTTATCAGCCCAATGAATTTTATTGTATTTGTACCTATGTTGTAAAGTAACATTTCTAGAACAAAATATAAAAAACAAGGGTAAGTTTCCATGCTCGTTTTCATGTGAGAGCTATCTGCCATTGACTAGTAATGACCAGCCATTGACTAGCAATGACCATTTTCGCAAAATTACCCTTATGTTCTAAAGTCATATAGCAAGTTATTCTGCATGGACAATTTCAAATATATTATCCATTTAGAGACTAAACATATGCACAAAAGTGATGATTTAATTGAAAGAAATAGTTTAAAACTTTTTTCTGAAATATATTTTGGGCAAGTTTGAAAAATCACTTTCTTTTGAGAACCTTATGTAACTTTTTTTTCAACTTGCCAAAAAATTACCCTATGAATATTTTTTTTTGATATTTTGAAGATAATACCAATAGTTATTTTTACACAAAAAACAGCACACGCTTCCATGCAAATAAAAAATACATTTGACTTTATCTTACCCTATCTGTTTTAACCTAAATTTGACAAAATTATCTATATTTTTGAAAATAATCTAAAATCTACCGGCAGATGTTTACATTCAGAACAACAAACTACTTCCTTTGACATTCACCATCACAAAGAAGGGGAATGTTTTGCTTTGAAAATTGATAAACATTGTAGCATGAGCATTTGGTGCCGCAGAATAAATACAAAATATGTAAGTCACGTGGTCGCTTTCCAAACTTACCTTAACAGCTCCAATACCCGTTTGCACCGAAATCTTGATTCAGAGTATGATATCTGGTAGCAAATCAACAAAATAAGCTAGTTCTATAGGCGATCGATTAACAGCTCCCAGGCCCGTTTGTAACAAAATCTGGATTCGGAGTATGATATCTGGTAGTAAATCAACAAAATAAGATAGTTCTATAGGCACACTGATTAGCAGCTCCAAGGCTTGTTTGCACATAAATATGTATTTAGAGTATGATATCTCACAGTTAATCAACAAATAAACTAGTTCTATATGCGACACTGATTAACAGCTCCCAGGCCCAATTACATCAAAATCTTGATTCATAGTATGTTATCTGATAGTAACTCAACAAAATATGCTAGACCTATCGGCGACACTGATTAACAGCTCCGAAGCCTGTTTTCACTAAAATCTGAATTCAGAGTATGATATCTGGTAGTAACTCAACAAAATAAGCTATTTTATAGGCGACACTGATTAACAGCTCCCAGACCCTTTTGCAACAAAATCTTGATTCAATGATATCTGATCGTACAACAACAAAATAAGCTAGTTCTATAAGTGACACTGACTAACAGCTCCCAGGCCCATTTGCACAAAAATCTCAATTCAGAGTATGATATCTGGCAGTAAATAAACAAAAAATGAGAGAGTTCTATAGGCGCACTGATTAATAGCTCCCGGGCCCGTTTACACCTAAATCTATATTTAGAGTATGATATCTCGTAGTTAATCAACAAATAAACTAGTTCTATAGGCGACATTTTTTGGTTCATTCCATGGCTAAAAGAAATTATGAAATTCGGAAAATTCATTTTTACATCGTTTGGGAAACATTTTTCAAAAAATTCTATTTTTTCATTGCACTACCTTAAATACCGCATCTTTGTGTTGTATTCCTGTTAGATACGTACACTACCAAGATCCTTGACCAGAAACCACTTTTCGGTACATTCCATGGCTAAAAGGCGGTTTGATATAAAGACAGTCGATTTTACACCGCTTGGGACAGATTTTTGTAAAAAAATCTATTTTTCAAAGTACTATCTTAACAATGGTATTTTGGTGTCACGTTGGTGTTATATACATACAACATATGGACACGTGACTAAAATCTACTGTTTGGTACATTCCATGGCTAAAAGAAATTTTGAAATTCGGAAAATTCATTTTTACACCGTTTGGGAAACATTTTTCCAAAAATTCTATTTTTTCAAGGCACTACATTTAATACTGCATCGTTGTGTTGTATTCCTGTTACATACGTACACTATCAGGATCCTTGACCAGAAACCACTTTTCGGTACATTCCATGGCTAAAAGGCGGTTTGAAATAAAGACAATTGATTTTACACCGCTTTGGACAGATTTTGGTAAACAATTGTATTTTTCAAAGTACTACCTTAGCAATGGTATTTTGGTGTTGCGTCGGTGTTACATAATATAACACATGGACAAGTGAATAAATGTCCACTTTTTGGTACATTCCATGGCTTTAAAGAAATATTGAAATTCGGAAAATTCATTTTTACACCGTTTGGGAAACATTTTTTAAAATAAATATTTTTCAAGGCACTACCTTTAATACTGCATCTTTGTTTTGTCTTCCTGTTACACACGTACACTATCAGGATCATCAACCAGAAACAACTTTTTGGTACATTCCATGGCTAAAAGGCGGTTTGAAATAAAGACAATTGAATTAACACCGCTTGGAACAGATTTTGGTACAAAAATCGACTTTTCAAAGTACTACCTTTGCAATGTTATTTTGGTGTTGTGTTGGTGTTAGATACATATAACATAAGAACACGTGACTAAAAATGTCCACTTTTTGGTACATTCCATGGCTAAAAGAAATATTGAAATTCGGAAAATTCATTTTTACACCGTTTGGGAAACATTTATCAAAAATTTCTATTTTTTCAAGGCACTACCCTTAATATTTCATCTTTTTGTTGTCTTCCTGTTACATACGTACACTATCAGGATCCTTGACCAGAAACCACTTCTCGGTACATTCCATGGCTAAAAGGCTGTTTGAAATAAAGACAATTGATTTTACACCGCTTGGGACAGATTTTGGTAAAAATTTCTATTTTTCAAAGTACTACCTTAGCAATGTTATACTGGTGTTGCGTTGGTGTTATATACATACAACATATGTACACGTGACTTAAATATACTTTTTGGTACATTCCAAGGCTAAAAGAAATTATGAAATTGGGAAAATTCATTTTTACACCGTTTTGGAAACATTTTTCAAAAAAATATATTTTTTCAAGGCAGAAACCTTTACTACTGCATCTTTGTGTTGATTTCCTCTTACATACATACATATCAGGATCCTTGATCAGAAACCACTTTTCGGTACATTCAATGGCTAAAAGGCGGTTTGAAATAAAGACATTTGATAATACACCGCTTGGGACAGATTTTGATAAAAAGAATTTTTCAAAGTACTACCGTAGCAATGTTATTTTGGTGTTGCGTTGGTGTTACATACATACAACATATGGACACGTGACTAAAATATACTTTTTGGTATATTCAATGGCTAAAAGAAATTTTGAAATTCGGAAAATTCATTTTTACATCGTTTGGGAAATATTTTTCAAAAAAATCTATTTTTTCATGGCACTTCCTTTAATACCGCATCTTTGTGTTGTATTCCTGTTACATACGTACAATATCAGGATCCTTGATCAGAAACCACCTTTTGGTACATTCCACGGCTATAAGGCGGTTTGAAATAAAGAAAATTGATTTTACACCGCCTGGGACAGATTTTGGTAAACAATTCTATTTTTCAAAGTACTACCTAAGCAATGGTATGTTGGTGTTGCGTTGGTGTTGTATACATTCAATATATGGACACGTGAGTAAACGTCCACATTTTGGTACATTTCATGGCTAAAAGACATTTTGAAATTTCATTTTTACACCGTTTGGGAAACATTTTTCAAAAAATTCTATTTTTTCAAGGCACTACCTTTAATACTGCATATTTGTGTTGTATTCTTGTTACATACGTACACTTTCAGTGTCCATGACCGGAAACCACTTTTCGGTACATACCATGGCTAAAAGGCGGTTTGAAATAAAGACAATTGATTTTACACCGCTTGGGACATATTTTGGAAAAAAATTCTATTTTTCAAAGCACTACCGTAGCAATGTTACTTTGGTGTTGCATTGGTGTAATATACAGACAAAATATGGAAACGCGAATAAAAGTCCACTTTTTGGTAGATTCCATTTCTAAAAGAAATTTTAAATTCGGAAAATTCATTATTACACCGTTTGGGAAACATTTTTCAAAACATCTATTTTTTCAAGGTACTACCTTTAATACTGTTTCTTTGTGTTGTATTTCTGTTACATATGTACACTATCAGGATCCTTGACCAGAAACCACTTTTTGGTACATTCAATGGCTAAATGGTGGTTTGAAATAAAGATAATTGATATTTCATCGGTTGGGACAGATTTTGGTGAAAAATTCTATTTTTTAAAGTACTACCTAAGCAATGGTATTTTGGTGTTGCGTTGGTGTTACATACATACAACATATGGACACGTGAAGAAAAGTCCACTTCTTGGTACATTCCGTGGCTAAAAGATATTTTGAAATTCGGAAAATTCATTTTTACATCGTTGGGGAAACATTTTTCAAACATTTCTATTTTTTCAAAGCATTACCTTTAATACTACGTTTTTTGTGTTGTACTCCTGTTACATACGTACACTATCAGGATCCATGACCAGAAACCACTTTTAGGTACATTCCATGGCTAAAAGGCGGTTTGAAATAAAGAGAATTGATTTTACACCGCTTGGGACAGATTTTTGTAAAAGATTATATTTTTCAAAGTACTACCTTAGCAATATTATTTTGGTGTTTCGTTGGTGTTACAAACGTACAACATATGGACACGTGACTAAAATCTACTTTTTGTTTTTTTCATGGCTAAAAGAAATTTTGAAATTCGGAAGATTCATCTTTACATCGTTTGGAAAACATTTGTCAATGCTTTTTATTTTTTCCGGGCACTACTTTTAATACTGCATCTTTGTGTTGTATACCTGTTACATACGTACACTATCAGGATCCATGAACAGAAACCACCTTTTGGTACATTCCATGGCTGAAAGGCGGATTAAAACAAATACAATTGATTTTACACCGCTTGGGACAGATTTTGGTAAAAAAATTCAATTCTTTAAACTAATACATTGGCAATGGTATTTGGGCGTTGCGTTGGTGTTACATACATACAACATAAGGACACCTGACTATACTCTACTTTTTGGTACATTCCATGGCTAAAAGAAATGATGAAATTCGGAAAATTCATTTTTACACCGTTTGCGAAACATTTTCATTTTTTTTTATTTTTTCAAGGCACAACCTTTAATACTACATCTTTGTGTTGTATTCCTGTTACATACGTACACTTTCAGGATCCATGAACAGAAACCACCTTTTGGTACATTCCATGGCTGAAAGGCGGATTAAAATAAAGACAATTGATTTTACACCGCTTTGGACAGATTTTGGTATACAATTTTATTTTTCAAAGTACTACCTTAGCAATGGTATTTTGGTGTTGCACTGGTGTTATATACGTGCAATATATGGACACGTGACTAAAATCTTCTTTTTGGTAAATTCCATGGCTAAAAAAAATTTTTAATTCGGAAAATTCATTTTTACACCGTTTGGGAAACCTTTTTCAAAAAATCTATTTTTTCAAGGTACTACCTTTAATACTGCTTCTTTGTGTTTTATTTGTGTTACATACGTACGCTTACAGAATCCTTGACCAGAAACCACTTTTCGGTACATTCCATGGCTAAAAGGTGGTTTGAAATAAAGACAATTTATCCGCACAACTCTTCCTCGATATGCTAATAAACCAATATAAACCATCGTCATTTTCATCGGGATAATAACCATCCAAACCGAGCCTTCGTTTCAGTATATTGGGGAATTTCTAATCTGATCCATCGGTAATATTAACCATCCAAGCTGAGCCTTCGTTTCAGTATGATAGGGGAATTTCTAATTTGATCCATCGGTAATATGCAGTATCTAGATAATCCAATCTGAGCCTTCGTTTTGATCGTCCATGTGTAGGTTACAAGTAAATGAATAAATCAAGATTAAAATGAGGTTTTGTCATTTATTCAATAATAAATGACGACAAACATGTCGACAAGTGAAACATATTATTCTAATTGATTTGGCCTTGGAAGAACAATAGATTACTAAATAATAGCGTTAAAATGTTTTGACAAATTGTTAGATTTTGAATTCAATATAATAATCATTCCAAGCCAAAGACAATTGATATTTTAAAGCTTTGGACAGATTTTGGTGAAAAATTCTATTTTTCAAAGTACTACCTAAGCAATGGTATTTTGGTGTTGCGTTGGTGTTACATACATACAACATATGGACACGTGAATAAAAGTCCACTTCTTGGTACATTCCATGGCTAAAAAAAATGAAATTCGGAAAATTCATTTTTACACCGTTTGGGAAACATTTTTCAAACAATTCTATTTTTCAAGGCCTTACTTTTAATACTGCATATTTGTGTTGTATTCCTGTTACGTATACGTGCAATATCAGGGTCTATGACCAGAAACCAGAAATTCATTTTTACACCGTTTGGGAAACATTTTTCAAAAAATCTCTTTTTTCAAGGCACTACTATTAATACTGCTTCTTTGTGTTTTATTTCTGTTACATACGTACACTTACAGAATCCTTGACCAGAAACCACTTTTCGGTACATTCCATGGCTAAAAGGCGGTTTGAAATAAAGACAATTGATTTTACACCCCTTGGGACAGATTGTTGTAAAAATACTATTCTTCAAAGGTACTACCTTAGCAATGGTAGTTTGGTGTTGCGTTGGTGTTACATACATACTAGATATCTACACGTGACTAAAATCTACTTTTTGGTACCCATGGCTAAAGATATTTTGAAATTCGGAAAAACCATTTTTACATCGTTTGGGAAACGTTTTCAAAAATTCCTATTTGTTCATGGCATTACCTTTAATACCGCATCTTTGTGTTGTATTCCTTTTTACATACGTACACTTTTAGGATCCTGGACCAGAAACCACTTTTCGGTACTGTCCATGGCTAAACGCGGTTTGAAATAAAGACAATTGATATTACACCGCTTGGGACAGATTCTTGTAAAAATTCTTTTTTTCAAAGTACTACCGTAGCAATGGTATTTTGGTGTTGCGTTGGTGTTATATACATACAAAATATGGACACGTGAATAAAAGTCCACTTTTTAGTACATTCCATGGCTAGAAGAAATTTTGAAATTCGGAAAATTCATTCTTACATCGTTTGGGAAACACTTTTCAAAAAATTCTTTTTTTTTCAAGGCATTACCTTTAATACTGCATCTTTGTGTTGTATACCTGTTACATACGTACACTATCAGGATCCTTGACCAAAAACCACTTTTCGGTACATTCCATGGCTAAAAGGCGATTTGAAATAAAGACAATTGATTTGACACCGCCTGGGGCAGATTTTGGTAAAAAAATCTATTTTTCAAAGTACTACCTTAGCAATGGTATTTTGGTGTTGCGTTTGGTGTTACATTCATACAACATATGGACACGACAATAAAAGTCAACTATTTGGTACATTCCATGGCTAAAAGAAATTTTGAAATTCGGAAAATTCCTTTTTACACCGTTTGGGAAACATTTTTTTCAAAAAATTCTATTTTTTCATGGCACTGCCTTTAATATCGCATGTCTGTGTTTTATTCCTGTTACATACATAAACTATCAGGATCCTTGACAAGAAAACACTTTTCGGTACATTCCATGGCTAAAAGGCGGTTTGAAATAAAGACAATTGATTTTACACCGCTTGGGACAGATTTTGGTAAAAATTCTATTTTTCAAAGTATTACCTTAGCAATGGTATTTTGTTGTTGCGTTGGTGCTACATACATAAAACATATGGACACGTGAATAAAAGTCTACTTTTGGAACATTTCATGACTAAAAGAAATTTTGAAATTCAGAAAATTCATTTTTACACCGTTTGCGAAACATTTTTTAAAAAAAGCTATTTTTTTCATGGCACTACCTTTAATACTGCATCTTTGTGTTGTATTCCTGTAACATACGTACATTATTAAAATCCTTGACCAGAAAGAATTTTTCGGTACATTCCATGGCTAAAAGGCGATTTGAAATAAAGACAATTGATTTTACACCGCTTGGGACAGATTTTGGTAAAAAATTATATTCTTTAAAGTACTACCTTAGCAATGGTATGTTGGTGTTGCGTTGGTGTTACATACATACAACATATGGACACGACAATAAAAGTCAACTATTTGGTAGTTTTGGTAGATTTTGGTACAAAATTCTATTTTTCAAAATACTACCTTAGCAATGATATTTTAGTGTTGCAATTGTGCTACATACATACAACATATTGACACGTGAATAAAAGTCCACTTTTTGGTACATTCCATGGCTAAAAGAAATTTTGAAATTCGGAAAATTCATTTTTACACCGTTTGGGAAACATTTTTCCAAAAATTCTATTTTTTCAAGGCACTACCTTTAATACTGCATCGTTGTGTTGTATTCCTGTTACATACGTACACTATCAGGATCCTTGACCAGAAACCACTTTTCGGTACAATCCATGGCTAAAAGGCGGTTTGAAATAAAGACAATTGATTTTACACCGCTTTGGACAGATTTTGGTAAACAATTGTATTTTTCAAAGTACTACCTTAGCAATGGTATTTTGGTGTTTCGTTGGTGTTACATAATATAACATATGGACAAGTGAATAAATGTCCACTTTTGGGTACATTCCATGGCTAAAAAGAAATTTTGAAATTCGGAAAATTCATTTTTACACCGTTTGGGAAACATTTTTCAAAAAAAAAAAAAAAAGAAAAAGAAAAAAAAAAAAAAAAAACAAGGCACTACCTTTAATACTGCATCTTTGGGTTGTCTTCCTGTTACATACGAACACTATCAGGATCATCAACCAGAAACAACTTTTTGGTACATTCCATGGCTAAAAGGCGGTTTGAAATAAAGACAATTGAATTAACACCGCTTGGAACAGATTTTGGTACAAAAACCTATTTTTCAAAGAACTACCTTTGCAATGTTATTTTGGTGTTGCGTTGGTGTTAGATACATATAACATAAGAACACGTGACTAAAAATGTCCACTTTTTGGTACATTCCATGGCTAAAAGAAATATTGAAATTCGGAAAATTCATTTTTACACCGCTTGGGAAACATTTTTCAAAAAATCTATTTTTTCATGGCAGAAACCTTTACTACTGCATCTTTGTGTTGATTTCCTGTTACATACGTACACTATCAGGATCCTTGACCAGAAACCACTTTTCGGTACATTCCATGGCTAAAAGGCGGTTTGAAATAAAGACATTTGATAATACACCGTTTGGGACAGATTTTGGTAAAAAACTCTATTTTTCAAAGTACTACCGTAGCAATGTTATTTTGGTGTTGCGTTGGTGTTACATACATACAACATATGGACACGTGACTAAAATATACTTTTTGGTATATTCAATGGCTAAAAGAAATTTTGAAATTGGGAAAATTCATTTTTACATCGTTTGGGAAATATTTTTCAAAAAATTCTATTTTTTCATGGCACTACCTTTAATACCGCATCTTTGTGTTGTATTCCTGGTACATACGTACAATATCAGGATCCTTGATCAGAAACCACTTTTGGTACATTCCACGGCTATAAGGCGGTTTGAAATAAAGAAAATTGATTTCACACCGCCTGGGACAGATTTTGGTAAAAAATCTATTTTTCAAAGTACTACCTTAGCAATGGTAGTTTGGTGTTGCGTTGGTGTTGCATACATTCAACATATGGACACGTGAATAAATGTCCACATTTTGGTACATTCCATTGCTAAAAGACATTTTGAAATTTCATTTTTTACACCGTTTGGGAAACATTTTTCATAAAATTCAATTTTTTCAAGGCACTACCTTTAATACTGCATATTTGTGTTGTATTCCTGTTACATACGTACACTTTCAGTGTCCATGACCGGAAACCACTTTTCGGTACATTCCATGGCTAAAAGGTGGTTTGAAGTAAAGACAATTGATTTTACACCGCTTGAGACATATTTTGGAAAAAAATCTATTTTTCAAAGCACTACCGTAGCAATGTTACTTTGGTGTTGCATTGGTGTAATATACAGACAAAATATGGAAACGCGAATAAAAGTCCACTTTTTGGTAGATTCCATGGCTAAAAGAAATTTTAAATTCGGAAAATTCATTTTACACCGTTTGGGAAACATTTTTCAAAAAAATCTATTTTTTCAAGGTACTACCTTTAATAGTGTTTCTTTGTGTTGTATTTCTGTTACATATGTACACCATCAGGATCCTTGACCAGAAACCACTTTTTGGTACATTCAATGGCTAAAAGGTGGTTTGAAATAAAGATAATTGATATTTGACCGCTTTGGACAGATTTCGGTGAAAAATTCTAATTTTCAAAGTACTACCTAAGCAATGGTATTTTGGTGTTGCGTTGGTGTTACATACATACAACATATGGACCCGTGAAGAAAAGTCCACTTCTTGGTACATTCCGTGGCTAAAAGAAATTTTGAAATTGGGAAAATTCATTTTTACATCGTTTGGGAAATATTTTTCTTAAAATTCTATTTTTTCATGGCACTACCTTTAATACCACATCTTTGTGTTGTATTCCTGGTACATACGTACACTATCAGGATCCATGACCAGAAACCACTTTTAGGTACATTCCATGGCTTAAAGGCGGTTTGAATTAAAGAGAATTGATTTTACACCGCTTGGGACAGATTTTGGTAAAAAATTATATTTTTCAAAGTACTACCTTAGCAATATTATTTTGGTGTTTCGTTGGTGTTACAAACGTACAACATATGGACACGTGACTAAAATCTACTTTTTGGTTTTTTCATGGCTAAAAGAAATTTTGAAATTCGGAAGATTCATCTTTACATCGTTTGGAAAACATTTGTCAATGTTTTTTATTTTTTCAAGGCCCTACCTTTAATACTGCATCTTTGTGTTGTATACCTGTTACATACGTACACTATCAGGATCCTTGACCAGAAACCACGTTTCGGTACATTCCATGGCTAAAAGGCGGTTTGAAATAAAGACAATTGATTTTACACCGCTTGAGACATATTTTGGAAAAAAATCTATTTTTCAAAGCACTACCGTAGCAATGTTACTTTGGTGTTGCATTGGTGTAATATACAGACAAAATATGGAAACGCGAATAAAAGTCCACTTTTTGGTAGATTCCATGGCTAAAAGAAATTTTAAATTCGGAAAATTCATTTTACACCGTTTGGGAAACATTTTTCAAAAAAATCTATTTTTTCAAGGTACTACCTTTAATAGTGTTTCTTTGTGTTGTATTTCTGTTACATATGTACACCATCAGGATCCTTGACCAGAAACCACTTTTTGGTACATTCAATGGCTAAAAGGTGGTTTGAAATAAAGATAATTGATATTTGACCGCTTTGGACAGATTTCGGTGAAAAATTCTAATTTTCAAAGTACTACCTAAGCAATGGTATTTTGGTGTTGCGTTGGTGTTACATACACACAACATATGGACCCGTGAAGAAAAGTCCACTTCTTGGTACATTCCGTGGCTAAAAGAAATTTTGAAATTGGGAAAATTCATTTTTACATCGTTTGGGAAATATTTTTCTTAAAATTCTATTTTTTCATGGCACTACCTTTAATACCACATCTTTGTGTTGTATTCCTGGTACATACGTACACTATCAGGATCCATGACCAGAAACCACTTTTAGGTACATTCCATGGCTTAAAGGCGGTTTGAATTAAAGAGAATTGATTTTACACCGCTTGGGACAGATTTTGGTAAAAAATTATATTTTTCAAAGTACTACCTTAGCAATATTATTTTGGTGTTTCGTTGGTGTTTCAAACGTACAACATATGGACACGTGACTAAAATCTACTTTTTGGTTTTTTCATGGCTAAAAGAAATTTTGAAATTCGGAAGATTCATCTTTACATCGTTTGGAAAACATTTGTCAATGTTTTTTATTTTTTCAAGGCCCTACCTTTAATACTGCATCTTTGTGTTGTATACCTGTTACATACGTACACTATCAGGATCCTTGACCAGAAACCACGTTTCGGTACATTCCATGGCTAAAAGGCGGTTTGAAATAAAGACAATTGATTTTACACCGCTTGGGACAGATTTTGGTAAAAAAATTCTATTCTTCAAACTAATACATTGGCAATGGTATTTGGGCGTTGCGTTGGTGTTACATACATACAACATAAGGACACATGACTAAACTCTACTTTTTGGTATATTCCATGGCTAAAAGAAATGATGAAATTTGGAAAATTCATTTTTACACCGTTTGCGAAACATTTTCATTTTTTTTTTATTTTTTCAAGGCACAACCTTTAATACTGCATCTTTGTGTTGTATTCCTGTTACATACGTACACTATCAGGATCCATAAACAGAAACCACTTTTCAGTACATTCCATGGCTGAAAGGCGGATTAAAATAAAGACAATTGATTGTACACCGATTGGGACAGATTTTGGTAAACAATTTTATTACATTCCTAGCAGTGAAATCCTGGATTTTCACAGTGAAATATATTTTGATATTTCACTGCAGTGAAATATTTCACTCCTGTCGGAACTACTTTTTTATAAATTCTTTTTCCCCATTAATTCATTATCCTTAACAGATTTCATGTTAAAGTCAAAACGAACAGTTCAAATATCAAAATAAAACAATACTAGTAATGGCAGTGCATGTTGAAATAAATAAAATTGGAAAACATAGTGTGAAAAAGAGAATTTACAAAAATTCCTTTTCCCACATTGATACAGAGCACTATAAAGTTCATGCAAAGAACAAAATCTGAAAACAAAAATGTTTCAACAATCAATTTCAAATTCTACAATTTACAAAATTAATATCAACATAAGGCTTACCTTAAAATATTCCTATTCCTCCTTTCCTGTCTATTTGATATTTTTCCTTTTCCATCTTTATTTTCTGATGATACTGGTATGATGAGTAACAGAAGCTATATTTCCCCCAGTAATAAATGCATAGATTATGTAACATGCACCTAATACCAAGTTATAATACCGCTAACTGCTTTTTATTTTGATTTCTGCAGTCTTCAAGAGATTTTCCACTTTTCCTTTTCTGTAATTCTGTATCTTTTTTGTAAATATCGGCTCTGTTTCTTTGAAAAGAGGATATCCAAATGTTGTCGTCTGCATCAGTTTCTGACAGCAAAACAAGATGACTGACTATCTAGATGAAGAAACATGGAATGAAATAAATTTCCAGCTAACACAATCTGACTTTGATGAACTTCTACCACCAAATAGCCAAGTAACAACCACCAGGTTTCAACCAGTTGACCAAAGAAGCATCAACACCTTCATTTTAGATCAAGAAAACAAGAATACAAAGAAGAAAACGACTGGGGATGTAAGATTATTCAGAACTTTTCTGACAGAGCAAGGGGTCCATACAGAAATATCAGAAATAGATGTTAAAACCCTTGATCAACAATTTGGGAACTTTATTGCTGTAGTAAAGAAAACAAACAATGAGGATTACGAGCCATCAACCATCCGTGGATTCGTTTCGAGCATGGAGAGGTAGGTACCTACGCCAAACAGGCTATTCGCAATGTCTAACTAAGAATCCGCTATTTCCACACACCAACAACGCAGTAAAGGCCAAACTGGCCTATCTAAAAGCTAGGGGCCACGGTAACAAGCCGAATGAGAGCGACGAGCTCACAGATAATGACATTGACAGACTCTTCGAAAAAGGAAAAATTGGAATTGAAACCCCTAAACAGATTGTGAATATGTTGCATTTAACCTTTTCGCTCGTAATGGGGATGAGAGGTGGCCGTGAGCAGTATGAATTGAAATGGGGGGACATTGAACTGTGCGAGGACGAGGATGGGGATAAATATTTGCAACACACGCGAGAAAGACAAACGAAAACAAGAACAGGAGCAAACCCAAAGGATGCACGGAAGTTTAAGCCGAGGGCTTATAATAACGTGGAAAACCCCAACCGGTGCCCAGTAAAAGCCTACGAGCGGATGAGGGAGAACCGTCCCAGTACCATGATGGAAGCGGACAGTCCATTCTTTCTGTCTATAAATCACGGTTATGAGAAAACTACAAATTCATTGATGTTCAAATCTAGCAGAATGGGCATAAATCATATTTATACTCTCGTGAAAAACATGATTAATGGCACAGAATCAAACCAAACGAGGAAACTAACCAATCATAGTGTCAGAAAGCACCTTTTACAGAAATGTAATGATCTAGGACTACCGCCAAACAAAACGATCCAAGTCAGTGGCCACAAAAATATAGGCAGTGTAAATAACTATAGCAAAATGAACACGGCGCAGCAGAAGGAAGTTGCCATGGCTTTATTCAAGCCAATTGAGCCACAAGCTACAACAACAACAGCTACAGAACCATTTACAACAGCACACATGGTAAACCAGCCGCCTTTCCTAGTTAGTCAAACCTCATCAACTAAGTGTGACACGGATGTGTCATCATTATTTAGTGGAACCACAATTATCCATGGTGGGGTGTTTCATTTCCATTCTGCAACTGCTGAAAATGCTGAAAGAAGATGTAGTGAAAGCCCTGTAAAAAGAAAGTATAGGAGTATCTTACCTCTTGAATCTTCTGACAGTGAATAAATCCAAAATAATCCATTAAATCCAAAATAATCCATACACTCATGTTCAATTCCACTTAATGTTTATTGTTTAAACTAAACTTCACAAACACTATTAAAACATTTATTTCACTCCACACTTGATGCAAACATTAGTTAACCCTTTCACAATCGGTAAAATTTTAAGGGTGATTCACTTCAAAAACTGTCACAAATGACAAAATGGGTGGTATTGAAGATATGATTTGTGTGAAATATGGCAGAAAATATTGAGACAAAAGGAATAACTGCTGATTATCAGCAGTTTCTTCTTTTGTTTCAATGTTTTCCCAAGCCTTTTCTATAAGGGACGTCAAAACCAGGTCTTATTTGGGAAAGGGTTAATTCTGTACACTTCATGGTTAAATTCAATTTCAAAAACAGTTATTTCACTCCACACATGTTAGTTTACATAAAATTTAGTTCACCTTATTCTATTTTAGGACGCGTGTGTAATGAATATTTTCCACAATTATTAAAAATGTGTTGAAAATTCAGATTAAATTCATTTGTGTTCCTCCTAACACTCCATATTGTTGGTTCAGCGCGAAACGGTTGTAACTGCCAATATGTTTACAGGCAGTTACAACCATTTCGCGCTGATCCTTCATTATCATATGTTGCACAGCAAATAAAGGCCAACAAAAACCCCTTTTCTCTGCAATAAGTTGCATTGCAGCAAGAAAACATTTTCTTTTTGGCAGTTTTCCAGTCTAGTATATTTGTCAGTCAAATTCTGCTCCCAAAATACCTCTTTCCAAACAAAACCTGATTTAGTGTCCGTTTAGCAGAGGATCAGAAAACATTTAGGTAAATGAAGAAAATGAAAATATTCTTCTTTTCCTTCATTTTTTTTCTGTGTTTTATCTGGTCTTACACAATTTCATATTCGAACACCAATTCTAGCTGCAGCAGCCTCCGATTTATAGTCTATTTTTAGCTGTGTGGAAAAATCTGGGGAATCCAACAATGTTGTCGGATTAAAACAAAAACCCTGTAAATGCAGCTTGTACCACGTCTCAAATTTTGTCTAAAATTCGAGGCGAACACTCAGATTTTATCCACAGAGCACCACGTCTTGAGTAAATCCTTTCCCAAACGATGCTTGGTTTCGACAAAAATCTAAATTGATGCCAATGAAAACATTGAGAGCAAAGATTTTTGCTTGGAAAGAGAGCAAATCTAAATCTATTTCTCCCCCCCCCCCCCCCAATGCTGTTGCTGACAACCATTTCGATGTATCTTAAACACTTTCAAACAATTTCCAGCCTAAAATTTCGTCAATTCGTCACTTACAATAAATATTAAAGACAACGAATATGACCGCAAACTGGCGAAGAAATATTGGATACAACGAACTGTAAATCCACAAATTTCCAGGCGTTTGCTGTTAAATATCAAAAATAATCGTACACATATGAAGGAAGAAACAGAAACACAGTCCTACACCACAATAAATCCATAGATCGCACCAAGTTCAAGCGGTAAATGTCGAAATTAACAACACAGAAAATCACCCGCCTCGCATGTAATGGCGTCCACGAGGTCCGTTGAAAATTTGAAGATGGTCACGTGTATTAATCCGCGGGTTTCCCTCATGAATATGCATAGACATGGGTGGATCTAGAAGGGGGGTCGGGGGTCTGGAACCCCTGCCATTGGCCGAAAATTTAATTTTGACTAGATAAATTTAGTGTAACGTTACATATTTTTTAACATTTTAAGCCATAATTTGAGCTTGGACCCCCCACGGAAAAAAATCTTAGGCTTAGACCACCCCCGCGAAAAAAATCATGGGCTTAGACCCCCCAAGGAAAAAAATCCTGGATCCGCCCTTGCATAGGTTTGACCTTGGTAAAAATGAAAATTTGAAATTTGCACTTTCTCTACTGGGGAGGTATGTAATAAATAGATTAACTAACTGGTGATTTAGAATATGAAAATTATTTCACTCGAATGGGTGTGATGCGGCTGAAAAGAAACTCGTCCTAGCGGACTCGTTTCTTTTCAGCCGCATCACACCCATTCTCGTGAAATAATTTTCATATTCCAAATCATCAGTTAGTTAATCTCTATTTATTTTTCAAAGTACTACCTTAGCAATGGTATTTTGGTGTTGCACTGGTGTTATATACGTGCAATATATGGACACGTTACTAAAATCTACTTTTTGGTAAATTCCATGGCTAAAAGAAATTTTTAATTCGGAAAATTCATTTTTACACCGTTTGAGAAACATTTTTCAAAAATCTATTTTTTCAAGGTACTACCTTTAATACTGCTTCTTTGTGTTTTATTTGTGTTACATACGTACGCTTACAGAATCCTTGACCAGAAACCACTTTTCGGTACATTCCATGGCTAAAAGGTGGTTTGAAATAAAGACAATTTATCCGCTCAACTCTTCCTCGATATGCTAATAAACCAATATAAGTCATCGTCATTTTCATCGGGATAATAACCATCCAAACCGAGCCTTCGTTTCAGTATATTGGGGAATTTCTAATCTGATCCATCGGTAATATTAACCATCCAAGCTGAGCCTTCGTTTCAGTATGAGAGGGGATTTTTTAATTTGATCCATCGGTAATATGCAGTATCTAGATAATCCAATCTGAGCCTTCGTTTTGATCGTCCATGTGTAGGTTACAAGTAAATGAATAAATCAAGATTAAAATGAGGTTTTGTCATTTATTCAATAATAAATGACGACAAACATGTCGACAAGTGAAACATATTATTCTAATTGATTTGGCCTTGGAAGAACAATAGATTACTAAATAATAATCGTTAAAATGTTTTGACAAATTGTTAGATTTTGAATTCAATATAATAATCATTCTAAGCCAAATACAATTGATATTTCAAAGCTTTGGACAGAATTTGGTGAAAAATTCTATTTTTCAAAGTACTACCTAAGCAATGGTATTTTGGTGTTGCGTTGGTGTTACATACATGTATACAACATATGGACACGTGAATAAAAGTCCACTTCTTGGTACATTCCATAGCTAAAAAAATTGAAATTCGGAAAATTCATTTTTACACCGTTTGGGAAACATTTTTCAAACAATTCTATTTTTCAAGGCCTTACTTTTAATACTGCATATTTGTGTTGTATTCCTGTTACATACGTGCAATATCAGGGTCTATGACCAGAAACCAGAAATTCATTTTTACACCGTTTGGGAAACATTTTTCAAAAATTCTATTTTTTCAAGGCACTACTATTAATACTGCTTCTTTGTGTTTTATTTCTGTTACATACGTAAGCTTACAGAATCCTTGACCAGAAACCACTTTTCGGTACATTCCACGGCTAAAAGGCGGTTTGAAATAAAGACTATTGATTTTACACCCCTTGGGACAGATTGTTGTAAAAATACTATTCTTCAAAGTACTACCTTAGCAATGGTATTTTGGTGTTGCGTTGGTGTTACATAAATGCTAGATATCTACACGTGACTAAAATCTACTTTTTGGTACCCATGGCTAAAGATATTTTGAAATTCGGAAAAAACATTTTTACATCGTTTGGGAAACGTTTTTCAACAATTTCTATTTGTTCATGGCATTACCTTTAATACCGCATCTTTGTGTTGTATTCCTGTTACATACGTACACTTTTAGGATCCTTGACCAGAAACCACTTTTCGGTACTGTCCATGGCTAAAACGCGGTTTGAAATAAAGACAATTGATTGGGACAGATTCTTGTAAAAATTCTATTTTTCAAAGTACTACCGTAGCAATGGTATTTTGGTGTTGCGTTGGTGTTATATACATACAACATATGAACACGTAATTAAAAGTCCACTTTTTAGTACATTCCATGGCTAAAGGAAATTTTGAAATTCGGAAAATTCATTCTTACATCGTTTGGGAAACACTTTTCAAAAAATTCTATTTTTTTCAAGGCACTACGTTTAATACTGTTTCTTTGTGTTGTAATCCTGTTACATACATAAACTTTCAGGATCCTTGACAAGAAAACACTTTTCGGTACTTTCCATGGCTAAAAGGCGGTTTGAAATAAAGACAATTGATTTTACACCGCTTGGGACAGATTTTGGTAAAAATTCTATTTTTCAAAGTATTACCTTAGCAATGGTATTTTGGTGTTGCGTTGGTGCTACATACATACAACATATGGACACGTGAATAAAAGTCCGCTTTTTGTACATTCCATGGCTAAAAGAAATTTTGAAATTCGCAAAATTCATTTTTACACCGTTTGGGAAACATTTTTAAAAAAATTCTATTTTTTCAAGGCACTACCTTTAATACTGCATCTTTGTGTTTGATTCCTGTTACATACGTACACTATCAGGATCCTTGACCAGAAACCACTTTTCAGTACATTCCATGGCTAAAAGGCGGTTTGAAATAAAGACAATTGATTTGACACCGCTTAGGACAGATTTTGGTAAAAAATTCTATTTTTCAAAATGCTACCTTAGCAATGGTATTTTAGTGTTGCAATTGTGCTACATACATACAACATATGGACACGTGAATAAAAGTCCACTTTTTGGTACATTCCATGGCTAAAAGAAATTTTGAAATTCGGAAAATTTATTTTTACACCGTTTGGGAAACATTTTTCCAAAAATTCTATTTTTTCATGACACTACCTTTAATACCGCATCTGTGTGTTTTATTCCTGTTACATACGTACACTATCAGGATCCATGACCAGAAACCACTTTTCGGTAAATGCCATGGCCAAAAAAGTTGGCTTGAAATAAAGACAATTGATTTTGCACCCCATGGGACAGATTTTGGTAAAGAATTATATTTTTCAAAGTATTACCTTAGCAATGGTATGTTGGTGTTGCGTTTGTGCTACATACATACAACATATGGACACGTAAATACAAGTCCACTTTTTGGTACATTTCATGGCTAAAAGAAATTTTGAAATTCGGAAAATTCATTTTTACACCGTTCGGGAAACATTTTTTAAAAAATTCTATTTTTTTTTCAAAGCACTACCTTTAATACTGCATCTTTGTGTTTGATTCCTGTTACATACGTACACTACTAGGATTCATGACCAAAAACCACTTTTCGGTACATTCCATGGCTAAAAGGCGGTTTGAAATAAAGACAATTGATTTTACACCACTTGGGACAGATTTTGGTAAAAAATTCTATTTTTCAAAATACTACCTTAGCAATGGTATTTTAGTGTTGCGTTTGTGTTACATACGTACAACATATTGACACGTGAATAAAAGTCCACTTTTTGGTACATTCCATGGCGTAAAGAAATTTTGAAATTCGGAAAATGCATTTTTACACCATTTGGGAAACATTTTTCCAAAAAAAATCTATTTTACAATTGCACTACCTTTAATACTGCATCTTCGTGCTGTATTCCTGTTACATACGTACACCATCAGGATCCATGACCAGAAACCACTTTTCGGTACATTCCATGGCTAAAAGGCGGTTTGAAATAAAGACAATTGATTTTCCAACCCTTGGGACAGATTTTGGTAAAAAATTCTATTTTTCAAAGTACTACCTAAGCAATGGTATATTGGTATTGAGTTGGTGTTATATACATACAACATATGGGCACGTGAATAAAAGTCAACTTTTTGGTACATTCCATTGCTAAAAGAAATTTTGAAATTCGGAAAATTCATTTTCACACCGTTTGGGAAACATTTTTCAAAAAATTCTATTTTTTCATGACACTACCTTTAATACCGCATCTGTGTGTTTTATTCCTGTTACATACGTACACTATCAGGATCCATGACCAGAAACCACTTTTCGGTACATTCCATGGCTAAAAGGCGGTTTGAAATAAAGGGAATTGATTTTACACCCCTTAAGACAGATTTTGGTAAAGAATGCTATTTTTCAAAGTATTACCTTAGCAATGGTATTTTGGTGTTTCGTTTGTGCGACATATATACAACATATGGGCACGCGAATAAAAGTCCACTTTTTGGTACATTCCATGGCTAAAAGAAATTTTGAAATTCGGAAAATTCATTTTTACACCGTTTGGGATACATCTTTTAAAAAATTCTATTTTTTTCAAGGCACTACCTTTAATACTGCATCTTTTTGTTTGATTCCTTTTACATGCGTACACTATCAGGATCCATGACCAGAAACCACTTTTCGGTACATTCCATGTCTAAAAGGCGGTTTGAAATAAAGACAATTGATTGTACACCCCTTGGGACAGATTTTGGTAAAGAAATCTATTTTTCAAAGTACTACCTAAGCAATGGTATTTTGGTATTGCGTTGGTGTTATATACATACAACATATGGGCACGTGAATAAAAGTCCACTTTTTTGGTACATTCCATGGCTAAAAGAAATTTTGAAATTCGAAAAAATCATTTTCAAACCGTTTGGGAAACATTTTTCAAAAAATTCTATTTATTCATGGCACTACCTTTAATACCGCATCTGTGTGTTTTATTCCTGTTACATACGTACACTATCAGGATCCATTACCAGAAACCACTTTTCGGTAAATTCCATGGTTAAAAGGTGGTTTGAAATAAAGACAATTGATTTTGCACCCCATGGGACAGATTTTGGTAAAGAATTCTATTTTTCAAAGTACTACCGTAGCAATGTTATTTTGGTGTTGCGTTGGTGTTACATACATAAAACACATGGACATGTGACTAAAATCTACTTTTTGGTTCTTTCCAAGGCTACGAGGGTTGTCCCAATAAATCGTAGACAACGTCGATAAAACAAAAAAACATTCAATAGATATTTCTATATTTTTCATAGATTAGACCCACACATGTTGACACCACTTTGACGAAAAGTCAAGTTCAATGCTTCTTTCATACCAAATAAATACAATTTTTCGCAAAGGCATGCAGCGATCCGCGGCGCACGTCACAACGTCATGTAATGATAACGGTACATTTTCATAAGGAAATGAACACAGAAATGGCCTGAATGCTTCCACCCGAACCGATTTTTCTTAGGTTATTATTGAACATTGTACACATCTATTGGGTACGTGTGATGTTAAAAGAATTTTAAATGCCTTTTTGAACCTTTATTTTCTCAGTTCGTTTTATTCGCCATCCCATTTACCGTTTGCCGTTTTCCTAATAAGTGAACTCTTCTTTACTCTTTAACGCTTATTTTTCTACATGAATTCGGCCTTCTCCGAGAAGCAAAATCGTAATGTCTCTTTCAAAAAAATTAATTAAAAAATGAGCAAACTATATTCACACAAAATATGAACATTATGCGACGTCAAAAAGATAAGTTATTTAATGTGTCTACGATTTATTGGGACAACCCTCGTTAAAGAAATTTTGAAATTCAGAAAATTCATTTTCACACCGTTTGGGAAACATTTTTCAAAAAATTCTATTTTTTCATGGCACTACCTTTAATACTGTATCTCTGTGTTGTATTCCTGTTACATACGTCTACTATTTTTCATTTTTTCAAGGCACTGCCATTAATACTGTATCTTTGTGTTGTATTTCTGTTACATACGTCTACTATCAGGATCCATTACCGGAAACCACTTTTCGGTACATTCCTTGGCTAAAAGGCCGTTTGAAATAAAGACAAGTAATTTTACACCTCTTGAGACAGATTTTGGTAAAGAATTCTATTTTTCAAAGTACTACCGTAGCAATGTTATTTTGGTGTTGCGTTGGTGTTATATACATACAACATATGGACACGTGACTAAAATCTACTTTTTGGTACATTCCATGGCTAAAAGAAATTATGAAATTCGGAAAATTCATTTCTACATCGTTTGGGAAACATTTTTCAAAAAATTCTATTTTTTCATGGCCCTACGTTTAATACCACATCTTTGTGCTTTATTCCTGTTACATACGTATTGTATCAGGATCCATGACCAGAAACCACTTTTCGGTACATTCCATGGCTAAATGGCGGTTTGAAATAAAGACAATTGATTTTACACAGCTTGGGACAGATTTTGGTAAGAAATTCTATTTTTCAAAGTACTACCTTAGCTATGGTATTTTGGTATTGCGTTGGTGTTATATACATACAACATATAGGCACGTGAATAAAAGTCCACTTTTTGGTACATTCCATGGCTAAAAGAAATTTTGAAATTCGGAAAATTCATTTTCACACCTTTCAAAAAACATTTTTCAAAAAATTCTATTTTTTTCATGGCAATACCTTTAATACCGCATCTTTGTGATTGATTCCTGGTACGTACGTACACTATCAGGATCCTTGACCAGAAACCACTTTTCGGTACATTCCATGACTAAAAGGCGGTTTGAAATGAAGACTATTGATTTTACACTGCTTGGGACAGATTTTGGAAAAAAAATCTATTTTTCAAAGTACCACCTTAGCAATAGTATTTTGGTGTTGCATTGGTGTTACATACATACAACATATGGACACGTCAATTAAAGTCAATTTTTTGGATCATTTCTTGGCCAAAAAGAAATTTTGAAATTCGGAAAATTCATTTTTACATCGTTTGGGAAACATTTTTCAAAAAATTCTATTTTTCATGGCACAACCTTTAATATCGCATCTTTGTGTTTTGATCCTGTTACATACGTATAGTATCAAGATCCTTGACCAGAAACCACTTTTTGGTACATTACATGGCTAAAAGGCGGTTTGAAATAAAAACAATTGATTTTACACCCCTTGGGACAGATTTTGGTAAAAAATTCTATTTTTCAAAGTATTAACTTAGCAATGGTATTTTGGTGTTGCGTTGGTGTTACATACATGCAACATATGGACACGTGACTAAAATCTACGTTTTGGTACATTCCTTGGCTAAAAGAAATTATGAAATTCGGAAAATTCATTTTTACACCGTTTGGGATACATCTTTTCAAAAAAATCTATTTTTTCAAGGCACTACCTTTAATACTGCATCTTTGTGTTTGATTCCTGTTAGATACGTTCACTATCAGACCAGAAACCACTTTTCGGTACATTCCATGGCTGAAAGGCGGTTTGAAATAAAGACATTCGATTTTACATCGCTTGGGACAGATTTTGGTAAAAAATTCTATTTTTCAAATTACTACCGTAGCAATGGTATTTTGTTGTTGCGTTCATTTTACATAAATACAAAATATGGGCACGTGAATAAAATCTACTTTTTGGTACATTCCATGGCTAAAAGAAATTATAAAATTCGGAAAATTCATTTTTACACCTTTTCGGAAACATTTTTCAAAAACTTCTATTTTTCATGGCACTACCTTTAATACTGCATCTGTTGTGTTGTATTCCTGTTACATACGTACACAATCAGGATCCTTGACCAGAAACCACTTTTTAACACCTCTCTGGTCCGTTTGCACCAAAATTATGATTCAGAGTATGATATCTCGTATTAAATAAACAAAAAAGCTATTCCTATTGGCGACACTGACTAACAGCTCCCAGGCCCGTTTGTACAAAAAACGAATTCAGATTATGATATATCGCAGTAATTCAACAAATTAAGTTAGTTACAAATGTATCTATGCGACACCGATTAACAGCTCCAAGGCCCGTTTGAATCAAAATCTGGATTCAGAGTATGATATCTGGTAGTAAATCAACAAAGTAAGCTAGCCCTATAGGCGACACTGATAAACAGCTACCAGGCCCGTTTACACAAATATCTGGATTAAGAGTATGATATCTGGTAGTAAATCAACAAGATGAGCTAGTTCTATAGGCAACACTGACTAACAACTCTAAGGCCCGTTTGTACCACAATCTGGATTCAGAGTATGATATCTGGTAGTAAATTAACAAAATAAGCTAGTTCTATGGGCGACACTCATAAACAGCTCCCAGGCCCGGTTGCACCAAAATCTGGATTCAGGGTTTGATGTCTGGTTATAGATCAACAAACAAGCTAGTTCTATATCCAAAACTGATTAACATCTCAAAGGCCCGTTTGCACCAAATTCTGCATTCAGAATATGATATCTACCAATTAAGCTATTCTGTAGGAGACACTGATTAACAGCTCCCAGGCCCGTTTGCACCAAAATCTGGATTCAGAGTATGAAATCTGGTAGTTATATGTACTTATTATGCTATAATTTTCTTTGCTTATATTTGAAAAAAATATAACCGTTCATAATTCATTTTGTTAAAACGTAGCTTCTGAAGTAGAGAAGTTGAAATCTTCGAAGGAGATAAGGTGGAAGTTTCAGAGGAATCAAATCCAATTTGACTTCAATATAAGAGTAAGTGACGTTGTAAGTCAAATAGTTTGGGCTTTTGAACATAGTAAGCTATATTACTCATTAGAATTGTGCAGAGACGTGTCAAAACATTTTTAAGAAGCGTAACAAGTTTATTATATACGTATCGCTGACTCATCAACAGGAGGTTGGAAAACTGTGCGACAACATGAGTCCAACCCGGTCGCAAGCATTTCCGAGGATGAGGATGCGAGAATCAGCAAAGCAGAAAGTCGGGCTCTTAAGAGAAAAAGGGTAGTTCCAAGACAAAGTCCGCGACTCCTACCACTACGAGTTCTGCTGTTGGTCATTTACCTGCGTTTATCAATCAGCCGGTCGGGAAAGACTTTTCGAGGCCCCGGATTCGATAACCAGTCAAACAGTGGCACCAGTTACAGTAGTGCAGCGCTTGACTTTGCTTGGCATGCGGAGAATACAACCATATCCGCAGGAACTGTCCGTACGTTAACCGACCAGTGGCTTCAGTGGCAAGTCCAGCTCAAGGACCAAATTGAGAGTAGTGATTAGACGATATCGGCTGTAGATCAGAGTGACTCGGATTTTTAAAAGATTAGTACAAATTTGAATATTGTCGTTTTACACAATATTATGTATGAACACGGCCAGAAGCATATCATTGATAGGGGTAGGATAAGACAACATGTAACAATTTGGAAAGATATTGGAGAATCTGCTTTTATCATTGACGTAATTGAGTCTTACAATAAATTACCAATCTATTCAGAGCCCCCTTCTACCCTTTTAAAGAACAATAGGTCCGCATTCGTCGAGTCCGATTTTGTTAAGGAGGCAATCAAAGATTGTTAGATAGGTATTTAGTTGAAGAATGTTCAGAAATTCCACAAATAGTTAATCCGTTAACTGTTTCTTTACAAAATAGTGGCAAAACGCGTTTGATACTGGACCTCCGTTCTGTCAATAAGCATATTTGGAAACAATCGGTCAAATATGAGGATATTCAAGCAACTCTTTTATTTATTAAGCATGGGCTGTACATGACAGAATTCGATTTGACCAGCGCATATCACTTTATTTAAATTTACAAGCACACACTAAATATTTAGGGTTTTCGTGGAAAGATGAAAACGGGAAAATGGCATATTTAAAAGGATGGGTTGCAACAAGGGCTCAAAATTAGGTTTTCTTTGAATTCCATGGAGTATTGGGGTTACTTAATATCTTTAATTTGTTTGAGGAAAAAAGCTGATGAAGGCTATTTTTGGAGATAATGGCGAACGAAGTGGATGGGGGTAAATTCACATTTATTCATTTATTGGCATATCGACATTTTACAATGTCTTTGGTCATTTACAAACAAAAACAAAATGAAATATGACAAAGACTGTCAACAATACCACACGAGAAGCAAATTTTTACTTTGAAGTTGGATAACTTTTCTTGTATTTATACATCAGATCAAAAAGTTTGCATGTGCCTTTAATGGACCAAGGACGATACATTTTATGACTCATTATTCATTTATGTTAGTTTGTTGTTTTTCTGTATTCGTTCTTCATTTTACTTATTTTTGATGTGCTAGCTTTACAATACTATCTCTACAGCTTATATTTTTGAATGAATTGTCTCGATAGTTTGTGAACATGATTCAAAATAATTAAGCTAAATATGTGTAAACTCTGAGTCCAATTCATCGCACGGAACCAAAGTTATTTGACCCTGACTTTCTTAAGTCATTCTAAAAAATCACTTTTTATATTTTGCATCTTTATCTTGATAGGAAATGGGCTTTTAATATATACTGAACGGGCTTTTGCACACATGATGGGATATTATCACAAGATTATTGGCCGGCTTAGAGAACATTTCCAACAAACTGGGACGGTGTTGGTCTGCCCGGGAAGGGCTACACCAAAGGTCTAAACTGTAACTCAAAACAGATAACATGTTAAAGTGCAAAGCGATAAAGGGAGATTGGAGAGTAATGCCAAAGGCCAGAATCCAAAATATGAGCAGTTCCATACGTCGACACAACACAAACTGGTCTTATGCAGACTGATTTGTAATGATTTTCACTTTAAGGTTTACGAACTGAGAATAATATGCAGAGCCAGAGGCGAAATGTGAAAAGTACCAGTAATTTCTAAACTGTGTCACATTTCCATTCCAAATACAAACATAAGCATTTTGTATGGTTTAGAACTTTGAATTAACGCATACTTATTAAAATATTTGATAAAATGTTCAAAATTACCTCCCTTGCATATGTATATAGAGTAAAATAATTTTTGTAAATTATTTTCTTCTTGAAGCATAATCTTGAAATCCGGCATGGTGAATCAACTTATGTGAAGGGTATTTACAAGTATGTGTAACTTGATGCATTTCGTATGACTAGAAAGTGGTGCTTTCATTCTCAGTTAGTAAATCTTAAAGGGTAGTCGCTCGTCACGCTTGAATGCTTTTTGGTAGCGACTCGATTTTTTTTAGCAGAAACGAATAAATTGATATCAGTTTGGGTTGTTGTTGCACAATTTGAACAATTAGATCTAACACAATAGAAAAAAATATAGTGAAAAAATGTCAGTGGTGCATTATTTCTTTGGTTCAGTATATAAAGTCGCAGATATACATGTATGACAGTCTTTCTATTCTAAGTTAGTTCAATGCTAATTTCACATTAAATCTTGACCTTCACATACAGAAAAATAATGATTGTTGACAAGAAATTGTCCACGTGTCCCTTCAAAAGTCAGTATTATCATGTACGTCAAGATCATGATCAACCACGAATTTACTATAGAACTCAGTAATGAAAGCAAAGGTGTTATGAAAATGACCACACCGATCATACAGATACAAAAAACACGGATTGGTCTTCCAAACGCGGATGTATACAATTTTATTTTCAACGACGGGAAAAAAGAGTGAGTATTTATTATCTTTAATTACAACGAATATCGGCTGAGTTGATTTTTGTGTGACATACAATGAAAACATACATAACCTTGCCAATGTTTACCTAAAATCCTGTCTCATAAAATCTGTTAGTAAGTTAGTAAGAGAATTATATGCTACTGATTCTGACTTTGATGCACGAAAAGAGAAAAATCTTGGTAAGAATGTCTGTAAATCATTATTAAAGCACATAATTATTGTCAAATTGATGTTTCACGGGGGATCGGGGATCGCTTCAAGTGTTTTCTTTACAAGAACCCATTAAAAGTATGGAAAAAGATCAAGAACTATTTGAAATTGGGTACTGTCAGTTGCTATGGTGCAACATACCACGGTGAAAATTCTCTATAGTTGTGTGGTACCAACATCCGTAGTAAGTTGTACCTTGAAGCAAACTAGGCTAATTTTTTAAACATGGCTTTAGACACCCACATTTTTCCCAGTTTGATGAATGGTATAGATTTATTCCATAGATGTCGAAAACTTATTCTGAAGAGATATTTGCTCGAAACCAGTTAAATAATTTCTACAAATATGAAACAAAACGGGAGGAAGGCGAGAAAATAGTGATTTACGATTTAAAATCGCTTGTATCTTTAGTTTACTCAAATCTTTTGTTATGAAACTGTTGATGTTTTCTTATCTTGTGTATTCCCACGGTGTTGTTTTTCACATCCGCGTTTGGAAGACCAATCCGTGTTTTTTGTATCTGGATGAACGATGTGATGACTCACTTTTTAAAAAATCACTTTCTATAGTAATTGAAATGATAAGATTTAGTCAATAATCTTAATATATAAGCTTTTTGTAATAACCTTTGAAGGTCAAGGTCAAATAAATTTGGTTCCATGCAATGAATTCGACTGACTCATAGTTTACACATATTTAGCATAATTATATAGAATCATGTTCACAAAGTTTCATGACAATTTATACACGAACAAAAGCTGTATAGATAGTTACGTAAAGTTAATACATCAACATAAGTAAAATCTGAGATTTACAGAAAAATGAATACAGAAAACCAACAAACTGAAATAACAAAATATTAATCACTAAACGTCATTGTCCTTGGCCCATTAAAGGTACAAGCAAACTTCCATTTTGACCTCATGTATACAGAAAAATGTTATTCAACATCAAAGTTAGAACTTGCTTCCCGTGTCCATTTACCCCGGCACAGTTTTAGCCATTATCTTCAAAATCAAGCCCTCGTCAGAATTTTTACACACACATATTAATCAAAGTGCTGAGAGCACTGTAATTGGACGTCTCTGATTGATTGAGCGGGATTGTACATGAACGAAAGATATTTTATTCATTCTTCTGTGTTTAATTGTATAAGATCGGTTTCGGACATACGAAATCGGCTTTAATACCAGAAAACCCTTCTCAGGCTTCAAATTGATTTGATTGCCGTTTCAAGACAACTGATTTGTCGCTATGAATAATCACTATTAATTTGATTACCAAATTCAATTAAGGCCATGCGATTAGCACTTTTGTCTTCTTGTTTCGGTTTACTATGAGTATTGTCGTCAGTTATACTTTTCATTGATTTTATAAAGTACGCTACAAAGCAATTTATTCAAAATGTAAGCCAACGCGCTACATAAATGAAAGCCGCGATAGCTCACTTAGCAGAGCACTCACCTTGTACTCTTTACACATGTTATATCCGGAAGTCCCTGGGTTCGAATTCTACTCAGACATTGTTCTTTTTAATCATCTTTTTTTATACGCCGCCGGAGGCGGACGTATATTGGCGTCATCTTCTCCGTCCATCCGTCCGTCCGTCCATCCGTACGTCCGTCCACTTTTCTTGTCAACGCAACTCCTCCTAAGTTTCTGGCTGGATCTTCTTGAAACTTAGTCAATGTTATCACCTCAATTGGTAGATGTGCATGAAGGAAGGATTTTATGGTTCGTTGATTTTTGCCTGAGTTATGCCCCTTAAAAACTTAGTCTCCGGGGCTTATTGAAATTGCAGCCTTGTCAACACAACTCCTCCTAAGTTTCTGGCTAGATCTTAATGAAACTTGGTCAATGTTATCACCTAAATTGGTAGATGTGCATGAAGGAAGAATTTTATGGTTCATTGATTTTTGCCAGAGTTATGCCCCCTTAAAACTTAGTCTGTGGGGCTTATTGAAATTGCAGCCTTGTCAACGCAAGTCCTCCTACGTTTATGGCTGGATATTAATGACACTTGGTCAATCACCTCAATTGGTAGATTTGCATGAAGGAAGGATTTTATGGTTTATTGATTTTTTCTAGAGTTATGCCCCCTTAAAACTTAGTCTCTGGGGCTGATTGAAATTGCAGCCTTGTCAACACAACTTCTTCTAAGATTCTGACTGATCCTTATGAAACTTGGTGGATGTTATTACCTTAATTGGTAGATGTGCATGAAGTAAGGATTTTATGGTTCATTGATTTTTGCCTGAGTTATGCCCCCTTCAATCTTAGTCTCTAGGGCTTAATGATATTTCAGTCTCGTGAACGCAATTCCTTCCAGGTTTTTGACTGGATATTTATAAAAACCTTTTTGTGAACACAACTTTTTACAGGTTTTTGTGTGAATATTTATAAATCCTTGTCAATGTCATTTTTTTTGTCTCAAGTTTTATAAGTGGCGGCGTATATTGTGACCATGGCACTCTTGTTCGACTTCTATCTCCACCATCGTTGGCGAAAAAACGACCGCAGTGATTTAGAATCGATCTTTACACAAATTCAACGAAATAAAGTAATGAAACGCCGATCATGTACATACAATTCCGCTCAATCAATGAGAGGCGTCTAAATATAGTGCTCCAAGCACTTTGATTTTTATTCCTGTTTAGAGTAAAAAAAGAAAAAAAAACACGGTAGCAGTTTTCCCTGGTTGTGGTTACAAAACAAATTCAATACATACTTTTCCTGAAACAAAATACCAGATGAATTGGAGCACCTAACCATGGATTCCTCATACCAGTACTACCCCAGCATCCTTACATCTACAGATGTGCATAAAAAGAAGAAATTGGGAACGTGCCGTCGGGAAAATGGCAGTGGAGTACAATAAGCAATTTAAATCTTCATATCATTATCAACGAAAATTTGAGAATAGCAATGTCCCTATCTGTAAACATATTCATACGATCATCCAGGTACCATCTGTTGCAGACCCATTGCTTCATCTTCTTAGCTCAATACACGTAAACGGGTCTCTTAAACGAAATAAATACAGATCGCTGTCACTTAGTCTTATACTAGTAATAATCATTGTTGTCATGATCATCGATCAGTATGTAAATAGGTCATGATACTATCGAATATCAGTGATACAGATGCTGGAGAAAAAAAACTCGTAAGAGCAACTATTTTTCTGAATAGGTGGATTTCACTAGTGTCTCATCTGAGGCTGTTCAGATGGAACCCCGATTTGTCATCGAGTCGAACCCGAGTTGCGAAATGAACTCACTCCCCGATAATCAATTTCAAAACCCTGGTTCCAAAGTACGTCTCGTGGAAACCCCGTTCCTTTAAATATGTCAAAGACTTAAACAACAATGATCAAAGAAAAGGAACCTATCATACACAATACGTGCATTAAATTGGGTAATCATTCTAAAATGTGTGTTTTCAGTAAACACATCAAGAAAAACAAACGTTTTACAGAAGAAATAATCCGAACTGGTTTTGAACCAACGGCGTTCCAAATTTCAAACTGAAAAAAGGTTGCGAGGTTAATCCTTTCCCGTTTGAGCTATCGCTGCTGCTGATGATATAGGGTGTCTGTTTACATTATAACCATAGTGTATGCATGTATCGCTTTCTAAAGATCTTACCCTTTACACAATAAATATTACGAAAGTCAAAAAACTACAAGAAAATGATTAAATCGAAAAAAGATCGTAAAGTTGGTTAAGACGTGGCATGAATTGAATCTGCCAATGAATCTTATAGTATTTGTTAGAGAACACATAGAAAGTAGGAAAAGATACGACAGTTTTCCTGTATGGTCGCAAAATCTATTTTGAATTTTGGTCAACTGGCAATTGAGTCTGAGAAAGGGTTTTTTGGTAATGAAAACCCATTTCGCCTGTCCAAAAGTGGTTATAAGAATTGTACGTCCTTTCGGACGTCCAATTAAAAATCATTTCCACGGAACCAAAAGAAAATCTATCTCTCTATCGATTTTTAGCCCTTGTTGCAAGCCATCCTTTCTTGTTTTACCATTTGGTTCATTCAGTGCATGCTCTATTTTCACAAAGCTTACACGGCCTTTAGTAGCAAAATGGCGACGAGAAGCCAAACTAAGCCCATTACCAAACTACAAAATTTTAGGGTAACCCAAATTCAAAGCTGTTTCAGACGACAATTTGTAGCGATTGAAATCTAAACTTTTTGGATGTTTTTGTGTAGAAAACATTGTGGTAAATGGAGAAATTGCTTCTTACAAGCAATTTCTTCATTTTCAACAATGTTTTCCAAAGCCTTGAACTTGTAGGGCGTCCAAAGGCGTCACTGTGTGGTAATGGGCTGATGGATTTGGTTATGCGTCCTATTTCGAAAAGGCTTGTTCTATAGTTTTGTGTATAAAAATGATTTACGAATAATGTTGTCTGCGTTTGTCCCAAATGCAGCAAAATGCGAGTGGAGTTTTTAGGAGTAGTTTTAGATACTCTGCGTGGAATGCAGCTAGTAGCTGTATTTAGGGTGTTAAATGATTTTCAGACAGCAAAGGAATCACGTCTATTGTGAAAAAAGGATCTATGAATTAAGAGCTGTAGGGTATAGCAATCGAAAATGTTCAGTTTTGTATGAGTAACTCGATAGCACTTGGGTTAGAATGGATCCCGATCGAGGTCTCAAAATGACAGGGCAGATTATCTTTCAAAAATTATCGACTTTGATTTTTGGTGGAAGTTATATGAGGTGTTCTAATCCCTCCAGTGGCATTTTGGTCAGTTTAAAGAAGATTGGTTTGCGTCAGAACATAACGCTAAAGTTCCTATATTTTATTCAAGATTCTGGGCCATGTCATCCATTGGGATAGACTCGTTTACAGAAAATTGGTCAAATTGATACAGGTCTTTTTGTTCCACATCTTTCTTTAATTAGCAGAGCGTTGCGTATAAAACAAGCAGTTAAATCTTGCGTTGTATTAGTCATTCCTCTTTGGAAGTCGGCTATATTTTGGCCAATTCTTTGACCAAATGGTAGATTTATCCGTACAGTGAAGAATTGGATTGATCTACCCACGACAAAAGATTTTTACACGCGGAGTAAGACTGGGAATTGTCTTTTCGAAAACAGTGATCTTACATGTCGATTTTAAGGGAGAGTAATCTTGGTCAAAGTACAATTCCTTGTGTAACAGTTACGGCCATTGTCATGAAAAGTTTAACCATCAAGCTGCTAGCAAATTTTACGCACGCAAACTAGCAGGTGGGGACATTTTGACTTCATACACTTTTTGAAAGACTTCGTTTTTGTCAGGTAATGTATTTTTATGACATTTTTATGTAGGAAAACATACTAGAAAAAGGAATAAGCAACTTTTCTCGTCTGCTAGGCAATGTATCATTTCTGGTTTAGATTAAAAAAAAACGTGTGATGGCGTCGTGCACAATATGTTGGCACTTTTTGAAAAACGCTACTCTCTGAAGTTTATAACTGAGCTGGCCAAGAACCGTTTTGCTTTCATAGCTTTGTTATACACTGAACAGATGTTCTAAACCGCCACAATTAATACCTCAGATAGGAGCTTGAAATTTTCAAATAAGAAAGATAAACCATCTTTAAAAATTAATGAAGTGTAGCTACCTAGAAAGTTTGAGGTGTCATTCAAGACGTCCCAGCCGCTTTGGTATGTCTTCAACACTTCCGGTCGCCTGGAACTTTTTCTAAAACTTATTGTAAAGCATTGAGGTTACATTGGACGATGTCTCCGATTTGAATTGATCAATGCATTAAATCTAAATTATATTTGATGATCTTTAACAACAATGTCAGCAAATCTTCACCTTTGAATGCTTTGATGGTTTTCTGTGGAATACAAAACACGCTATAAAAAGAATGCGAAATACTGTTTGCAGACATGACTTCGTATCCACTGCAACAGGCCGAATATGATGTATTGACGGCGAGATTTGACCTGGCAGAGCAGATCAAGCGGAAAGGTAAACAGACTTATCGTCCAGGGATGACAGGTATGCCGGAATCCCTCGTGATTTGCCGAACACTTCGCATGCTTCGCTATTTACAGATAATAATAATATTATTCAACGACTTAACAGTATTTGCACGTGCATACATTTGTCGCGTCATCTTAAAATGGTAATTGGTTAACTGAATATGCAAAAATGCCGATGCCAAAAATGCCGGTCAGCCTGTGCCATCTGTGCGGTATGACCTTGATGTGAACTGTATTTGGATATTTTCATTTTTGGAGATTATGCCTATTTTAATGATTATCTTTATTGAAAATTTCGATCCAAACGGACCACGGTAGCTTAACATTTTTATTTGACTAGATTAGATAAAATCTTATTTTTACATGGCGGCACAATGTTGTATAACGGATACAGTGCACGCTTTTAAGTAAATTAACGACGGACCATTCCCATCTAAATTGGACAATAGACTTTTCCACTTTTGAGCACAGTTAAGGTCACTCTGCCGGGTCAATCATTTTCCTCTATACACTACAATGCAATTGAGAGAAAATAAAAAATTGTAGAAAATCAAGAATATGCTGAAGATCAGCATTTCCTTCATTGGCTACATCATTAAGGAATCAATTTCTTTCTATAATTTATGTTTTCAGCAATCAACGTGGACGGGCAGCTGGAGACTCGGATCAGATGTTAACCAGTTTGTTTTTACTGGTGAGAAATGTCAGTAAAACAAAAAAACAATTGAATTTTGTGCTTAAACAGACTTGGTTTATCGTTATTTATTGATAAACAGTCGTCGTTGTTATATAAAAGTTCTAAATTAATAGCAACACCTACGAAACATTGCTGATTGTCCGAAATAATGCCATGGTTAACTGGATAAAATCGTTATTAGGTGTATGCTTCACGCTTGAAAGTTATTAGTCCCCTACCGGTGTTCACACCGGAGGGGACTATAGGTTTGCCCTCCGTCTGTCCGTCCGTCTGTCCGTCCGTCCGTCCGTCTGTCCGTCCGTCCGTCCGTCTGTCCGCTCAAATCTGGATCCCGCGATAACCTAATAACTAAGCAAGCGTTTTTGATGAAAGTTGGTATATGACTAGATGGCAATGTGTAGATTATGCACATCATTTTATTTTTGTTCTTTGACGAAAAGTGCGGTTGCAAGGACTTAAATTGAGGTTGCTATGGTTACAGAAATAATGAAAATATGGCCAAAAATGGGATCCTGCGATAAGATAATAACTAAGCAAGCTAGTTTGATGAGACTTGGTATATGACTATATGGCAATGTGTAGATTATGCACATCATTTTATTTTTGTTTTTAGACTAAAATTGTTGTTGCTATGGTTACGGAAATAGTGAAAATATGGCAAAAAATATTGGATCCTGCGATAAGTTAATAAGTAAGCAAGCTAATTTGATGAGACTTGGTATATGACTAGATGGCAATGTGTAGATTATGCACATCATTTTATCTTTGTTCTTTGACGAAAAGTGCGGTTGCTATGGTAACGGAAATAGTGAAAATATGGCAAAAATGGATCCTGCAATAACTTAATAACTAAGCAAGCTAACTTGATGAAACCTGTTTTAAAATGAAAAAAAAATTATAAGCCATGTTAGTCAGGGTGGTGATGCAGCAGTATTAATCACCTCCAGTTGGGCATAACATTTCATATGTTTGACAACTATTTTGATGACTTGTTCATCTTAATCTATTATTGATTACCATATTGAGTCAATGTGAAGCCGGTAGGGGACTTTATGTGTTGCATACAACACCAGATACTTGTTGAACATGTCGTTTAACCCATTACCAGACGGCAAAATTCTAGACTAGTCCAAAGTCAAAGATGATGCTGACGGCAATTTCATGTACATGTAATTCAAAATTCTTTGGTCTTTTGTAGTAGTTTCTTCATTTTCTACAATGTTTTCCAAAACCTTCATCTTTTAGGGAGTCAAAAAGAGTCAATGTGTGGTAATAGGTTAAAACCATTCAATCAAATTAAAACAATTGTGTAAACGTTTTTTGTAACGTGACTTTTTTTCTTTATTTTCTTTTTTATTTGATTTATTAACTTATGTCGTTTATATTCTAAAGATCAAAGTAGGGCAATTTGAAAGCAAATTACAGTATAGAGCTAATGCTTCTTGGAAAAATGGCCAGTGAACCACATTTATCAATTTTTAAAACCCATCAAAGCTACAAACCTAAGACATTGGCGGTGAACTCGGCCAAAGCGTGGGACGTTTTTTCGCGAGCATAGTATTCCGTCGGTGTTGTTATAAAATATCGTAACTACGGCTTCGATAAAGCCGTAGTTACGAGATTTTATAACAACACAGACGGTTTGTCAATACATATCGGTGTACCTGGTCTATTTTTAGAACAAATTCATTGTTATAAGAAAAAACTATCCAATCAGATCTTTAAAGTCACATTTAAACGCAAAATATTTGTACCTTGTTGTAGCGAAAAACGTCCCTCGCTTTGGCCGAGTTCACCACAAGTGAAGATGTTAGTCAGAAATAGGTTATTGTTATCATTTGCCTCATCTGATAATTCCTCCTTTACTTTCATGATCAAACATAGTCTTATATTGTTACTGTTCAACGAAACCTTCGTAACTGCTGCATTTACGAGGGTTTCGTTGGCAAGCGACGACGTGTCAAATACAGTCGACACTCGTTGTGTAGAAGTCAGAGGGACCGTCAAAATATCTCGACATATCCGGAGTAATCTGATTTTGATTATTTTCGATAAAAAACGATATTTAACAATTTTGTATGGGCATCATATGTGTCCATGATTGAAATATAGTAGAAAAAGAAAAGAAATTGCTCGAAACGAGCAATTTCTATCCTTTTCCTACTAAATTTCAATGGCTGTTAATTTGTTTCGGAATTCATTTTGATATCCATATGTTGAGGATGGAATATGACTTTCTCTTCGACTTAAGCGGAATTTCGACTCATCCGATGTCGAGATAACGAGTGTCGACTGTAATACCAGTCACGCTTTACCCAACAATGCCTGGTGTTGACCTCTCTCATAGGAAACACTTTGGAAAAAATGAGACTAAAAGAAGACAGTGTTTGTCACAAAATAAAAAATATCGTACATTAAGCCCCCTTTTCCCATGACGGATTTTTCGTACACACATTGTTTATAGTATATGGTGTAGAACATCTTATTTATCACATAAGTACAAACTTTCATTAAATTCTGCCCATTGGGTGAAGACAAATTAGAGAAAATCTATTTTTTACAATAAGGCCCCTTTTCCATGACGTAGCCTCAAAATAAAAAAAGAAAAAGAAGTCGCTAGGGATTATCCCAGGGAGTTCACATGTGAAATTTCATTGAATTTGGTCCAAGGGTTGCTGAGATCTGGCTGTGGACGAACGGACACACGGACCCGCCAACATTTCAGGATTAAGTGGTTTTTTCTTTGATCTTTATGAAGAAAAGTGCCACATAAAATGGCATGGTTTAAGTGGAATTGTTCTTATTTCATATAAATTATATACGGATTGAACCACATAAACCCACGGACGTTGGCCCGGACGGACGGACGTTCCAACATTAATACCCATTTTGTTGTAAAACAAAAACAAAACAAAAAAAAAAAAAAAAAAAAAAAAAAAAAAAAAAAAAAAACACACACACACACACAGAATTTGGAAAATGATGACCCTTGTGGCATTACTGCACAGTGACTCCTTTTCACTCCCTCACAAGAAAAGGCTTTGGAAAACATTGAGGAAAATCAACAAAAAATGTAAAATTCCATGCACTAGAAGTTGTCGTCTGCAATATCTTTGAATTTGGAATGGTCCAAATTTTTGTCGTTTGGTAATGGGTTAAAAACAACATTGATCAGGATTTAAGCTTGCCTATGTCACGGTGGGGATTGTGCATGATTGGATGGATAACGAAAACGGAGTATACGGACAAATTTGTCCTCGCTTCAGGTAAGAAATTGTGCAATAATTTTCTTATTTCTGCTCCAATTTTCAAGCGGTTTGTTGCATGTACCCAGCATTAGTGAGCTCTTTCCTCGGATATATGACTTGTTTGTAGAATCTTTGTACTTTGTCCAAAAATTTATCCCAACCGACCAGAAAAAACGACAAAAAATTCAGGCCCTTTTTCTAGTCGGTTGGAATCGATTTTTGAGAAAAGTACAGGGAAGTTCCAGATAAATAATACATCTGAGGAAAGGGCTCAGTGAGACGGAGTACATACAAAAAACCGCATGAAAATTGACGCAGAAATAAGAAAGTTAATGCACAAATTCTTACCTGAAGCGTGGTTAATTTGGCCGTAGTCGTTACCATTTCGCTTTCTGGTCGGTTGGGACAATATTTCGAAAAAAGTATCATGAGTTATCTAATATGTCATACATCCGATGAAAGAGCTCGATAAGGCGGGGTACATGCAGCAAACCGCTTGAAAATTGATACAGAAATAACAGAGTTATTGCAAAATGTCTTACCTGAATCGAGGCGAGTTGGCATCAAATTTTGTGCAAAAAATAGACTGAGTTTTACCGTTATGTTTTGATAAACCGTCGGTGTTGTTATAACATCTCGTAACTACGGTTTGATTCAAGCCGTAGTTACGAGATTTTATAACAACACCAACGAAATAATATTTATTTGTCCGAAATTACGTCACGGTTTACTTGATAAAATCGTTCCCTATTGTCGGTAGTCGTTATCCATCCCATCACGCACAATCCCCACCGTGTATGTACAAGTTGTCTGGCCAGTAGGTATGTTTTTCTTTAATAAATAAAATACATGTTTAAATTGCTTCTGCATGGCATATACCTCGTAGACCGATGTGCCCAATTTAAATATTATTATGCATAAGAAAAAATACAAATTCGTTAAACGTTTTTTTTTATAAATTATTCATGACAATCTGTTTACTTAATATATTTTTTTTTCTTTTATGAGGTAATTTCACTTTTGAAAAAAAATCTCACGTTGTTTGTAATGATGTCTCACCATTTTTACCATTTTCCAAAACGGCGATCCTTTTTAACCAGTCCAATTTGAAAGGGGCTATAGATGAAAAAATATTAATATCAAAGGAATAAAATAGGTATGTCATGGCATAGAAAATATCGAGAGAAAATAAAATATTGTTGATCATCAGCAATTTCTTATTTCTCTCAATATTTTCTAAATGTAACACAACTTGGAACGGCCTAACCAGTTCTTGTTTTGGAAAGGGTTAAACTAGATATACTGAGAGGCAAAAATAAGTATACACCCTAGTTATTCTACGTTTTCTGAGAAAACGATTCATATATAGTATGTACCATTTTTAATCACCACCGAAGGTGGCTGTTTATTGATGTAACCTACTCCGCCTATCTGTGTATCTGTTCGTCTTTCCGCTGCGAAGGTCTTTCCATAGCATACATCGCCACCGAAAAAGGGGATATTATCGATTAATTAATGCAAGCATCGACAGTGACACTAAATCTACATTTATGAACGGATTTGGATAACATTTTCCCAGAAAGTTTTGAGTCACCTAAGGCCATGCGTACATTGTTATTGTTTTTCCCTACTTCGATGCGTCATGGTAAAAGGGGGCTTGATGAAATCAAGCTATCTCACATAACTCCTTCTAAAGTTTAAGATTTTTTATAAAAAATTGCGTAGAATGTTTCTAGACACCTGAATAAGTGTAAATAGTGTCAAATTTCTTTCATATCATACTGCGTCATAGGAAAATGGGTCTTAATGCAAAAAGTGGCTTATTTGTCGATTTCTACCAGTCATCGGGAATTGGATTATAATGTTAGAGAAAAATTAACCTTGTGATTTCTTGTGGCAAAGAATAAAGAAATCAAATACGGATTAACTGCAACATTTGATGCTCCACTAAGTCGTACGTGGAAAGTTTTCAAAATCGGCCAATAGCGTAAGTATGGGTAGTCGTGCAATTTCCGGTAAAATGTATCAACGGTGTATTATTGGTTTATGGGTAACAATATTTTTAAAGAGTACAAAATTTTGAGTCGATATGACGGAAATTAAGAGAGATATTAACAAACAAAAAGTGTATACTTTCTTTTGCCTCTCAGTATATATTTTTGTCATTTTTTCTGGACAATTATAACAAGGCAGTGCAAAAGCACAACCAGCACAATCGCGGTAAATTTTAGGGATGCAAAGGCTTTTTACTTAATAGTAATATAATTTAAGAGACATTAAATATAAGAGTTTTATGTTGGCGAATTTTGTAGTAAAGAATAAGTTTTGCGAATAAGTTTTGCGACAAACTGTAAGTCAGTGTGCGTGGACTTAAATTATCAATAACATCAATATAATTTTCATTGGGGCAGTAACAAAACATCCATTCGAAAATGATACTAGTTAAACAGGTATGTAAGCTATACATCGCATGCTGTATGCTGCAAACTCTGGCGTATTGTGCTGTTACCAGCAAGATCTTCAAACAAGACGACTCCGTAAATGGCCGAGTATGCCCGAATACACAGCGGAGTTTCACGAAGAAGGCCGACAGGATCATGGTTTGTTCGTTCCACTGTTCGCTAGATTCGTCGTGTAAAAGTTTATTTTACGGACGAACATCGAGGACTTGTTATGGATGCAGCGACATTTATACAGCCTCGTCAGCGCTTGGTAATGAATCAGAAACGGTTTATTACATGGAACAAGGTAAGAAAATTAAGGTACTTCAGTCTTCACCCCTAACGAGATTTACGCGACGTCTAAAATCTTCAGGGAAAATAATTTCCTAATAGGAAACACACTATAAGCAAAGGTATGACTGTTCCTTTTTTGTGTGTCATACACGCGTTAGGCATATTTTTTATAGAAATGATCTGCTTTTTCTGACGGTACATTCTTTCTTTTCTTACATAATTAATTCCTATAAATATGAAGGTTGTTTTGAAGAATACATGTATATAAGGGGTGCGCATTCAATACCTTTTGTTAATATGGCATGTAACATTAAATAAATATTTGTTAAATGTATAGAATATAGATATATTGTTATATTACTATGTTATACGACGATATTATGACTCTGCGTGCCAGATTTTATATATTGATAGAGGTATGATAAAATTCATCATAGAATTCTAAAACCACATTCAACCTCTCTTAATTTTTAAGAAAATATGTCTCTTTTTGTGTAGGCTTTGTGTAGGCTTCGAAATTAGGAAGCTTCTTGCAATCCATTTGTATACCCTTGTTTACCTGTACCTAATACTACATTATTCGGTCAGGCACACTGCAATAATGACGACTGCATTGCGTTTGATTTCAGAAGGCAAAGAGTAAAGTTATTTTTGAGAGCATGACCAGAAATAAAATTTGTGAAGGAGATGTTATATTTCTAATAATGTTATACTCCGTAAATATTGACCTGAACCCGGTAAATATGAAATGAGTAATTGTGACACGGAATAATCGACACTCGCCAGCAGTCCTCACTGTCGAGCAGGGTCGATAGTTTACTTATGAAGTATGACTTTGTCTTCTGCACATGCTTCTCGTGTCAACATAATGGAGAGTGATAATTTCGCAATACGATTACTCATTGCATATCCAACAGGCTCAGGTCAATATTTAGGAAGTATACTCACTGGTGTTGAACTCGACCAAAGCGAGGGACGTTTTTCGCTACTACAAGGTACAGATATTTTGCGTTTAAATGTGAGTTTAAAGATCTGATTGGATAGTTTTTCTAATAACAATGAATTTGTTCTAAAAATAGACCGGACATAACAATATGTATTGACAAACCGTCTGTGTTGTTAAAAAATCTCGCAACTACGGCTTTATCGAAGCCGTAGTTACGATATTTTATAACAACACCGACGGAATACTATGATCGCGAAAAAACGTCCCACGCTTTGGCCGAGTTCACCACCAGTGATACTAAAGAGTTTATGCAATTAACACGCTTACCCTAACATTTACCAATCAGTATAGGGGCTCATTTTCCTAGATTTACACAAGTTTGACTGGATTTCTTTATGGGAAAAAGAGAGAGAAAAAATAGGGCTTCTGATTGGGTTTATTTTAATCACCAAATCCCCTCTGGATCCGCCACTCAGCATCCTTGATCATTTTCAGAACCTGACGAACAAGTACACAATGTAACCAACGTTCGTTTCTCGACTGTTGACGGTTTTTCGCATAGAGGAAGGGTCGAAGGTAGGTGTAAACTGCTTGATGATTTGCAAATCGTCGGTGTAAATGCAAAACCTCGTATGTCGATTCTTGCGATTTTCAAAGTACAAATTTTTGTGTCCAGTTTAGACAATTTGCGCAGCTTTTGAACAAAATGTCAAAATGTCAAGTAAAACATTTCAGATTGTGAAAAGTTCTTACACTTTTTTCCCTCCCCTTTAAAATTTTCCAAAAACGAGATAGGCCCTACGAGGTTTTGTATTTACAACGACGAAATAGCCTAAAATACTTCAAGTTTAGTTTGGATAGCGGCCATGTAATTTTTGCGAATTTTGTTTATTTTGCGGCATCAAATGCCCATGCTACAATTTTCATCAATTTTTTAAAGCGAAACACTCCCCTTTTATGATGGGGAATGTCAAATGAAGTAATTAATTGATATAAATGTAAACATATGCCAGAAAATTTTAGTATATTTTTGAAAATATAGATATATTTGTCATAATTAGGCTAAAATATGGTGGTGGGGTAAGATAAAGTCAAACTTCTTCTTTATTTCCGTGGAAAGGTGTGCTGATTTTTTGTGTAGAAATAGAGCTTGGTATTATCTTCAAAATATCCCAAAACAAAAAAAAAAAATGTTCATTTGGTAATTGTTTTGGCGAATTGTAAAAAGTTGCAAAATTTTCGTAAGAAAATATGTTTTTTCAACTTTTCTCATAATTCTTTCCAGAAAATGATTTTAAAATATTTATTTCAGTATTTTCATCACATTTGTGCACATGTTAAGTCTCTAAATTGATATAACATTTGAAATTATCCACTCTGAATAACTTGCTATATGATTTAAAAACATAAGGGTAATTTTGCGAAAATGGTTATTTCTTGTCAAGGGCAGATAACTCTGACACGAAAACGAGCCAGGATACTTACCCTGATCTTATATATTTTGTTCAGGAAATGTTACTTTACACCATATGTACAAATGAAAAAAAAAATATTGGGCGGATTAAAAGTAACCACTGAGTCCAAACTTACCTTAACCCATTTACAGACGACAAAATATGAAAGGTGTTGCAGACGACAAGTTTATATTTTGTGTCTTTTTGTGTCATTTAGCGTAGAAATATCGTAGGAAATTAAGAAATTGCTTGTCACAAGCAATTTCTTTTTCCAATATGTTTTCCCTAGCCGTCTGCTTAAGGGGAAGTAAATAAGATTCACTGTGTGATAATGGGTTTGAAAGACCTATGCCATTGCGTTCATATCTAAAAATAATGCAAGAAAACACGCCTGAACTAGTGTTAGGAAAACAGTTCTAGTGTGTAATCTATGATAATAAAAGTCAACACCGTGTCATGTCAAATGATTCCAGCAAAAATGGATAAAAAGCAGCTTTATTTCTTCCACGTGATAGGAGACACACAGAAGACCAAAAATAAATCGAACTTGTCTTGAAAATGGAAGTGGCTTATCTATCAAAAAGCTCTTCAAAAAGGAGGAAATTAGTATGGCCAGCTCCAATTCGGTAGACTGGTTACCATTTCTGATACTACTACCTTGTAGTGAGGAAGGCACTTTTTTCAAAAGCAAAAGTCTTGTACACGTTTTGGTCCCGAAATTAATACTAACTAGCTATAAACTAGCCATTTAATGTAATTGAGAAAATTCGCGCTTTTTACTTTAACGGCGTCGCACATAAAAATCCGAAGTCGTGTGGGTCTCATTGGGGGTGAACTACCTTAACCCATTCCCCAACATTGACTGTCTTTGACTGCCCAACAGAAAAAAGGCTTTGAGAAAATATTGTGGAAAATGAAGAAATTGCTTGTCACAAGCAATTACTTCATTTTCCACAATATTTTCTATCCCATAAGATCAAACAATTCTAAACCCCATTAATTTGAAATTGTCGTGTGAAATATCTTTGAATTTGAACATGCATAAAACTTTACCTTTTGGTTATGGGTTAAGACTTGTTTCATTTCGTTTTTCAGTTCTTTATAATGGCAAGTGGGGCACAGTGTGCAATGAAAACTGGAGGGGAGATGACGTGGCAGTCGAGGCGTTGAGGAACAAGAAAGTTCTGTGTGGAATGTTCGGCTACAGGTGAGTGCAACCAATCTGAATATGGAACAACTTTATCCTATTAACTGTGACATAATCAATCTGAATATGGAACAACTTTATCCTATTAACTGTGACATAATCAATCTGAATATGGAACAACTTTATCCTGTTAACTGTGACATAGTTTCGGACAAACAAGAGTATAAGGCGTTCTCTGCTTCAAACCGACTTCAAATTGGTCACGTTAATTACCTTAGCAGTTATCGACACATTTCTGAAATAGGGTTCGATTTTATCAAATAAATTTTACGTTGTTTAATCGGACAAAGTAGAAATATACTCAGTTCCAAAAGAAAGTGTGCACTTTTGAATTTTGAATATCTCCAAAAGTATACCGTCTACCGCAAGGAAATTTAGTACGACACATCTCAAGACTATTGACAAACGATATATTAATGAAGAAATCACATAGCACGCACGAATTTTCGGCTTGATTGCGATATTGCATTTTTAGTGTTTTACGTATGTCTCACGTGCTGTATGAGTTATCGATCAGAAATTACACTCGCTGCACTCCTTTTGGCATATCGTAGCATAAAATCACATGTTCATTACATTTGTACATAGTGAATTAGCGTGAAACGAATTACAATTAACGTTGGTGAGCCAGACCGAACCGTTTGAAAACAAAAACCTTTCGAAAATTTGAATTTTACGGTAAGTATGTTCTAATAGCAATTGGTCATTTGCTTGGCATCTTAAAGGCAAGCAAATTTGCTTTAGAACGTTATTGCACCGTTCGACGGCAATTCACTAGACTACTAACGTAGCGATTACTAACGTTGACGTACACGTAACGTCTACAAGAAAGTTCCAGTGGAAATGGCTTGGAAGGCCTGGTCAAACCCTACAACGGCATATAAGCTTGTAACTCTATCCACAGGAAAAACTGTAAGGAGTGCAAATCTCAAGCCATCAACACCATGATAATCTGACTCTGTGTATGCAATATGAGCAATTCTATCAACATCTGTTTTGATCCCAATTTTCTTTATGGTCTAATCTGAAGTATGATATCACTTTTACTGCATAAATCGCCATTAACTTTGTAAAAAATAAGGTAAAGGTAAACCGCAAAAGTGCACACTTTCTTTTGGAACTGAGTATACAATGTGTTCAATGGTTATTTGGCTATCAGGACGAGTGACCTCGATCAATTTTTAACACAATACACCTGCAATATTTATTCATTTTGTAGTGTCACGTGATGCCCCGCTATGAGCTCACCATAGTAATAATGTATAGGCAAAAGCGTTTGGCCCAAAATAGCGGAGGCGCTTTCTTTAGGGCGAGATTTTCTTTTAAAGATTTCTTAAGATGTTTAGATAAAGCATTTTTAAGAAAGAGATTCTGACCGAGGTGTTCCTTATGTTCCATACTTTATACAAATGTCGTCAACGTGACGTCATTTGTATAAAGTATGAAACATTTGGAACAGCGGGGTTCATAAATTATGGAGCATTCGGAACAACTCGGTTAAATCTCTCTAACATCGATTCTGCAGAATTGACCGAGGCTTAAGGCTTACGAGCTGAGAATGAAATGCAGAGCCAGAGGCGAAATTTGAAAAGTGCCAGTAATTCCTAAACTGTGTTACGTTTCCATTCGAAATACAAACATAAGCATTTTGTACGGTTTAGAATTTTGAATTAATGCATACTTATGGAAATATCTGACAAAAATGTTCAAAATTACCCCCCTTGCATATAAATATAGAGTAAAATAATATTTGTAAACCATTTTCTTCTTGAAGCATAATCTTGAAATCCGACACGGTAAATCAACTTATTTGAAGTGTATTTACAAGTGTGTGTAATTTGATGCTTGCCCCATGGCTAGAAATGGTGTTTTTAATGATGGGTCATATACCTTAACTGTGACATAATTTCGGACAAACAATGGTATAAGGCGTTCTCTGCTTCAAACTGAATTCAAATTGGTCACGTTAATTACCTTAGCAGTTATCGACAAGTTTCTGAAATAGGGTTCGATTTTATCAAGTAAATTTTACGTTGTTTAATCGGACAAAGTAGAAATACAATGTGTTCAATAGTTATTTGGCTATCAGGACGAGTGACCTCGATCAATTTTGAACATAATACACCTTCAATATTTATTCATTTTGTAGAGTCACATGATGCCCCGCTATGAGCCAACCATAGTAATAATGTATAGGCAAAAGCGTTTGGCCCAAAAGAGCGGAGGCGCTTTCTTTAGGGCGAGATTTTCTTTTAAAGATTTCTTAAGATGTTTAGATAAAGCATTTTTAAGACAGAGATTCTGACCGAGGTGTTCCTTACGTTCCATACTTTATACAAATGACGTCAACGTGACGTCATTTGTATAAAGTATGAAACATTTGGAACAGCGGGGTTCATAAATTGTGGAGCATTTGGAACAACTCGGTTAAATCTCTCTAAAATCGATTCTACAGAATTGACCGAGGGGCTCCGAAAGAAATATTGCAATGCCGCTGTCCATTGAAAGGACTCAAAAGTCTTGCTATAAAGAATGCTTTATCTTAAAGTTACATTTCACGTTTATTTCATTTTTTAAAAGTATGTCTTGATGCAAAGATTGTTTATTCTAATGCGTAGAAACGATATCGGTTTTTTGAAGTTGTTATCTATAAACGAATAATACACCTTCAAAGTTGAGACAGAAATGACATATTCTATATAAATCTGAACTGTTGTCCACAACAATTTGTTTAATTCTAGCACAAAAATATATATTTCTCGTAAACGGTTCAATATTTTGGCTTGAAATTTTCAGAATTTTCGTAAGAAAACATGTTCTTACAGATAGAATAAAAGTAAAATTTATGTAAAAATAATCGTGAAATGTCACTTTAAACCTAACGGACACAACGCGCCATCCTGCCAGGTCATTTCTCGTGATCTATACCAATGGTATTGTATTTTACCTTCAGCAATGGTACTGTATTATCAAGAAACGACGTTCAGCTGACAGACGCTACAAGCCTACCTATCTGGATCGAATTTCTTAGCTGTAAGGGGACAGAAACCAGCATCTTTGATTGTCCGTTTCCGGGATTCGGCCAGGATTTTTGTGATCACGGGGAGGATCTTGTTGTACATTGTCATGATTAACCCATTACCAGAGGGCATAATTTTAGATTGGTCCAAATTCAAAGATGTTGCAGATGAAAATTTCAAGAACATAGAATTTTACATTTTATAGTATTTTTGTGTAGAAAACATTATGGGAAAGGAAAAAAATTGCTTTTCACAAGCATTTTCTTCATTTTCAAAAATGTTTTAGAGCATTTTCTTAATGAGAGTCAGAAAGTGTCTCTGTAAGGTAATAACAAGTTTGAACCCATCTAAGTTTGTATTCACCCTTGGCGGATTGGTCAGAATTTCTTGGTACTGTATCGCGATACGCCGCCTATCAGTTGACCTACTGGTTGTCATGGAGTAGCAACCAATCAAACGACGCGTTCTATACGCTTTTGACGTTACTTTGTCCACCATGGATGACGTCATTAGCACATGTTTTCTTTTGCGTTCTACGACATACGTACGAGGTAACATTTAGCTGTTTTGGTCGAGTTGTCATAATCATCCGTCGCCCGTCATCAATTTCTTCAAATTACATCTCCTCCTAAACTAATTGAACAATTTCAACCTTGCAAATGCAAAAAAAAATCCCGTCCGTTGTCATGTATTGTTTACACATTCATGTGCATGCAACAAATAGATGTGTCCAATCATCTGATTGGCAACCATGTGACTCCATCGAAGCAAATGAAAACATTTAACTGGACACCAAGAAGGACGGACATCAAAAATTCGTCAAGGGTGAATTACAGAATCGACGTTACGTCATTTACACCATTTACTTGCAAGAATGTGATTAGCATAGAGTTACAGATGATAATTATGGGATAGGGGCTTTTTGAAATTATAAAATATTTCATTTACTGTTTACCAAACCCTATATTAAGGGTGCTCATTAAAATCGTTAAATTCACATGTTTTATTGAAAATCGGTCTCCAGCTTTTTCAATCACAACAGCATATTTACTTAGTCTTTGTACAACCAGTTACAATATATTATTTCCAATAAACAATATAAATTAAATTATAGGATGTATATAGAAATTGTATAATTAATCTGCTGATATGGTATGGTAGGTTTTTAAGCAATAATATAGTTTTGTCTCTTTTCATATGCATGATAGATACACATTGCGATATATCTAACTTCACTCTCATTTTTTAAAGAAGGTCAAATTCCAAAGTCATTCATGTATACATACATAACACTGGGTTCTAGCTTCAATTTAGTGATTCGATTTAAGGTACTCAACACCTAATGAGATTCGCGCGACGCCGGGATAATTCGGGCAAAGTCGAAAACATTCGGCGATGCAACTTTCAACCGCCGAATGTTTAAGACCGTTCCCGAATAGGTTCGGATACGTAACGACGCCGATAAAGAAATGTTTAAAGGTCAACTACGACCTATATTTTAATTTTTATAGCGAGAAAAGTAGTTAAAAGCAACATCTTTCACGATTCCTGTTTAAAATTTACTCCTCCGGTTAATTAGAAAGAACATGTAGACAACTGACCTATTTAAAAACCCTACTAGAGTGATTTTTCTTGATAGATTATTCCTCTTTGTCAACATGAGGCGTCATTGGAGTCCGAAAACAATAATCCACATCTACACGTTTCGCGCGGCCGTCACACTTGACTGTTATAGCGCGTTTTGGTCTGCGTTAGAAAAAGAAAAAGTATTGAAATAATAGGAAAGGTAGAAAGCAGTTTAGAGGAAAGTTAGAAAAGAATAGAAAAAAGGGGGTATCCATGACTTTTCAATCTTCAATCTCTAACCTGTCTCCCTTCCGAGGCGGTACCAGGGACCAATTGTCCCCGAGAGCATAGCCTTAAGATATCCCTAGAGTGTACTTGACATGGACCCTACTCATTTAGAATTTAAGGTTTGATAGCTCCCGCTTGAAGGATACCAATCCGGGAGCCTCAGCTGCTGATGCTGGTAAAGAGTTCCATGTCCTGATAGTGCTTGGAAAGAAGCTATTCTTGTATAGTTCAGTTGACACTGGAATTTGTAGAAATATCTTGTCATGTGTAGAATCTAGATGTCTGTGTCGGTGTCAAATAGTCATCCGCGGGTATTGCTACTAAGCCATGGACTATCTTGAATAGCATTGTCAACTTAATCTTTGTCTTGCGAGATGATAGTGACTCCAATTCTAGATGGTTCAACATGTCAGTTACACTACTGGTGTTCCTAAATCTGTTTGTGACATACCTTGCGGCGCGTCGTTGAACCATCTCGAGCTTATGGATATTGGTTTTAGTATGGGGGCTCCAGACTTAAGAGCAGTACTCAAGGATTGGTCTAATCATGGTGTAGTGAGCTGCCGATTTGGTTTGTTCATTGCTTACTCGTAGGTTGCGGCGCAGAAATCCAAGGGTACTGTTCACCTTGCTGGAGATCTTACTAATAATTATGTTTGTTCCATGACATGTTATTTTGAAGCTCGACTCCGATGTGGTTTCTTCTTCATCTTTGGAATTGTCAGACTAAAAGGGGATAACTAGTACTGTGTTTAACCCATTACCAGACGCCAAAATTTTAGACTGGTCCAATTGGCGCTAGCAATTTCTTCATTCATTACAATGCTTGTCCAAGCATTTTCGTGCGGGGGAGTCAAAAGGTGTAATGTGTAAACCCATTACCAAACGGCAAAATTTTAGCCTAGTCCAAATTCAAAGATGATGCAGACGATAATTTCAAGTGAATGAAATTTTGCATTTTTTGCATTTTTTGTCTTTTTACGTAGAAAACATTGTGGGAAATGAAGAAATTGCTTGTCACGCGATGTTTTCTAGAGCCATTATCTTGTTGGGAGTCAAAAGGAGTCACTGTGTGGTAATGAGTTAATTCAAAAAATTGACTGGATATATTGTGGATTTTTTTCATTTTGGATTAGGAACTGGGATTTAACTTTAGAACTTGACATTATTATAATTAAGGTATTGTACTTTTACCATCTTTTAAATAAATATTTGTAATTATTGATAATGAATGCTGTTCGTCGTAAAGTTTGTTGCTGGCTTCTTTATCCTTCCTGGCCGCGGAAAATACCCTAACTGACAAAAATGTCACCAATCAATGGTTTGATATCGTGAACCTATGTGGGTGAGCAGCTGGATGCTCGGTAAGGATGTTGTGGTAGTACTGGTATGAGAAACGACAGGAATCCATGGTTAGGTGGTCCAGCCACCGCGATATGAACTAAGTAGTTGAAAACGGTGTCAACCCCCCCTTAAACAAAACTTTATCCTTCCTACCTTTGTGTCAACATCTTTGATCATCAACATCCTTGGTATTGGAAAGAAAATTGTGTATACACTGAGGATTTTGGTGTTCTATTTCATGTACTGTACACTTTGATAAACATATCAAAACTTACATGTTGAGGTTTAGAAGGACACTTGAAAAAGAATTATTGTCTTCGAGATCTATACTGTGGTGGTATAAATTTTACGTTTTTGAAGTCTTTTAACATTCACAGAGGCCCAAGAAATGTGTAACATAGAATTTTGAATGCTTCTGCAAATGTTCAAAACCTCGTCACTAAAATGTAATGTAAAAGGCTATTATTAAATGCAACATAGAAGTTTAGATGTTGTAACGTGAATATTAATGAGCCAGGATCTAGAAAAACGTCCCTTAAGGCTTTTGAGCCCAACATAGATCCAGATCAGCCTGTGCATACGCACAGTCTGATCAGGATCCATGTTGTTCTCTAATAGCTTCTTCGTGACCTGTAGAAACTTAAAGAGAGCAGTATAGATGCATATTGGACTGCATTTGACAACAGGCTGATCTTGAAACTTAATTTTTAAAAATGCTATAAGGGACGTTTTTCCAGATCCCGGCTCATTTGTATTAAAAACAATGGGAAAAGACGCCAAGTTGATTCATAGACACAAAACACGGCAATATATTGACCGATACCTGAAGATTGTCATATTCGGCTCGACATTTGAAATATCTTTCGGAGCAACAGATAAGAGGGGTGAATGTCTCATAAATTTGTTATTTTAAATCCAAACTCCATGTTGTGGGGACTCATTTGAATTGTCTCGATGATCAATAAATGAAAAAAAATAATAAAAGCCATCATCCCTTCTTATCTGAAGCTCTGTTCTTCAGATATTTGAAATGTCTTCTGTTCTACTAGTCAAAGACCGCGGCCATGGAGCAGTTGGTAGCGCATCTGCCTCTCATTCGAGAGGTCCCGGGTTAGATACCTGGCCGCGGCAAATACCCTTACGGACAAAAAAGTCACCCATCGATGGTTCGATATCGTGATCCTATGTAGGGGAGCAGCTGGAGACTCAGTAAGAGTGCTGTGGTAATGCTGGTATAAGAAACGACAGGAATTCATGGTAAGGTGCTCCAGCCGCCGCGATGTGACCTTAGTAGTTGAAAACGTCGTAAAACCCCAATAAACCACATCTACTAGTCAAAGCGATGGGTGCAAAACATGCTCAATGGTAGATACAACGTCTTAAACATGTAATTTATCTCATAAAACGATTAAATTAATCTAAAATCAATAGCCACATATCCCTATATAAATGAAATAGTCTATTCTTTATCTGCGACTCATTTTTGAAGGCCTTAAGTAGATTCCACACAAAATAAACATTCAAATGCGCACCGCGCTTTAAATATTTATATCGCGTATAAAAACGCGTTATATCTGAATCATTATTTGATAGCGGAAACGTGGGGCGGCTATGTATAGACGTCACATAAACTAGCTAGCAGTCTTTATGCGAAATATAGCGGCGAAAGTAGGTCGAACAGCTACTACATATCAACCTTTTACAAACGACAAAATATTAGGGTGGTCCCAATTAGAAAGCTGGTGTAGACGAGAAAAAAATGATGTAACTATCAAAGTGAGAATTTGTGTACAATTTAGCAAAGGACTGGGTCAATTTGCCTACACGATAAATAGAGAATAGATGGTTACTGTCTGTAAATGGAAAAAAATATCCGGCAAGGCGGAGGAATTTTTATCCGGTGAGCCGAAGCCGCGCCGGATATTTTTTTCAGTCTACAGACACTAACCATCTATTCTATTTATCCTGTTATGAACATTTGTTTAAAAAAAGAGGAGCCTTTCTCGTTCAAAGAACGAATGGGACTCCTTGGGTGGCCTAGTTAGTTATTTTTAATTTCGACCTAAAGACCGTTAGGTGCATAACTCGTGTTCGCGTCAGAAGCTAGTTCTAAGATGAAACAAACTTTCGAACACTGTCGCAACAATAGTCAATACTGTTAAATAGATGAACTCTTATTTTTTATCTTTTAATGATAAAAAATAAATGTGATAGCCATAGTGCAAACTCAAATTGCAAGGAACTGCAAAGTTCAAATCAAGTCGACGACTACATAATTTTATGGACTCTGGTTTGTGTGGATTGCGATTGGAACTTGGAAGGGTCCGTTTGCACGAAGAACAAAGACATTCATTTGAAATGTTGAAAAGGTTATATTGAAGTAACTAGAACATGAAACATACCATAATGGGCTCACTTTTCCTTCCAATTTCTATTTACCCGATCCTGGACTTGTTCAGGAACGTGTCATCTATCTGAATGTTTCCAATGTCTTCCATTTTCAGACATTCGTCAACAAGACAAATGTTTTGTGTGGACAGAAGACTATTCCAAAGCAAAAGTCTACAGTCGTCTTGAAATTAGAAAACTAACCACCTATCTCATATTCTCTATTCCATCCTGTATTTAGATATTTCCCAAAATGTTTCCTGTTCATCTTGTTGTAAACATTTATAGACATAGACATATTGATTTATTGATAAGGAAGTGAAAAATGTCAGTTATGCTTTATATTTCCCACTCACATCAGATTACGTGTATATCTAGAAGTAAAACTCAATCTTGGCATTGTTGTAGATTACATTTTTGAGCTATCTATTCGATCTTTCACTATCTGTGTGGGTGAATTTATAAAAGAGTATTTTTCTGTTATGAACTGTAAGTCAACAAATTCCATTTCCGAGTTTTCATTGTGAATATTACAACCGATAAGGCACAATCCAGAGATCGAGTGACATTCGCTTGATACATGTAAAAGTAGTGCCGAAGTTATTGGTCACGTGACTAACTGACGGATATCAAAAAAAATATCAGGCACCCTGTTATCCGTCAGTAAATACCAGAAGTGACATGATAAATAATAAACATGACAAAAGAACAACTGCACGACAGAATCACTTGGCTCAACGAAGGATGACAATTATAAATATTACTGTCAATACGCTACCTTTTTGGAAATGGTTTGAAATAGGAAAGGCGGATATACATCATGTATTTGCTGAATGTGGTAGGTCTGTTGATCTCCAATGATTTTTTTGTCAGCTGATTTTTTATTTGTCCATTTCTTCTTTGGTTTGATGACGCAGAAAAGGGGTTCTCTAATCCAGAGAATCCATCAATTAGTATGGAATATGTTGGGATGAGGGCAGTTGGCTATCAATATTTGAAAATAGTCACATGTATGATGTAAACAATAATTTTTAAGTCACACGAGAGGCAGAGAAAGGAATTGCCTAATCAAACCATCACCATCCTCTTGATATTTTTCAAATAAGCACCTTTAATAAAAAATCATCTTGTCTGATATAAAGATTAGGCGTATCACAGCTAAAACGAGTTAAGTTGCACAATTACGAGAAATACCTGTCCCATGGACCTAAGAAGCTATGTTTGTACAATTATATTGATGAATCGTCTTTAACATAATGTCATAGGGGTGGTCAAATAGAAATAATAACAAAACCCCATATATCTGATGAAATATGAGAGAGTAATGTCTCGAAAAGTCGGAAAATGGGTAAAAAAAACAGCTGTCCCACCTCGGGGGTGGTCCAGTTCATCACTTTTGTACGGAGAGTACATATATAATACATACATAGTATACCTAGAATCCCAACCAGTAGCTTTTCCAAATTGTTTTTAGTGGTGAAATAAAGAAATTTAAGATAATTGCATTTTTCTGCGAACAATTATGCATATGTCCCATGGTCTGGTGTGAATTACGTTATTTAGTTTTACACACATCCTAAAACGAAACCATATTTTGAATACATGATATTAAATATCATTTATAAATAGTCAACAGCATATGCAAGTTTTCACATTGTATTACTCTTGAAGGTAGCAGTAGATTGTAGTAAGTCACACTTTGCAATGAAGGAAGCTACCCCGCTCAAGGACCAGTAAATGTGAATTACGTCAATGCTCTTTAAAATTTCACACAATCAACGCTTAAGTTAAATACATAGTTGGGCATGTACTTACACATGTGAAGATTACATAAACCGAGAAGAAAATTTCTCTTCAGAATTATTACCTGTGGAATTTTATTGCATGTTCAAAATTGTGAATTACGTGTCTGTGAGTTACGTTACGTCATTTTACGTTCCATAAAATATTTTATTCATTAAATGTCGCAAAATTAGAAACACTCCAGTCATGTCTTAAAATCTTTGTTAAATTCAAGTAGTTTATTGATAGTAAAACCGACATATGTCAATGAGAAAAATCTAAGACCGAAACTATAGTGGGACATTTTTCGTTCGTAATTGTGCAACTTAACTCGTTTTAGCTGATCACAGTACACGTTTTACTTGCATCTAAAAACTACAGCATGTATCTGTGAAGTTGACTGAATAAAGGAAACAAAAAAAAAAAGAAAAAGAAAAGTCACACCATCTGTTTTCGTATAAAAATCACGTGGTTGAGCAGCTGGTGGTTTGAAACAGTACTTAGCTCATCTTATCAACGACCTTACGTCTACGTTTTTGTGGTAACTGTATAAGAAGGCATTTGATTGCATGAGAAATTAGATCTGGCCAATCAGGTTTGTTTTAACAAGTAATTACGCAAAACGTTTTTTGTAACGTGACTTTTTTCTATATTTTTCTATTTATAAGTAATTTATTAATGCTTGCCATTTACATTAAAAAAATCAAAGCAGGGCAATTCACAAGCAAATCATGGTACATAGATAATGTTTCTTTGACAAAATGGTCAACATCTTAAACAATCTGTTCAGTGAACCTCATTTATCAAGTTTTAAAACCCATTACTTAACAATTTCCAAAACAAGACCTTGTTTTGACGTCCCTAATAGAAAAGCATTAGGAAAACATTGAGACAAAAGAAGGAACTGTTGATAGCCAGTAGTTTCTCCTTTTGCCTCAATATTTTCTACACTATTTTGTACACAAATCCAATCTTTACCATAATCTATTTTGTCATCTACAGACGCTTTTGAATTGAACATTCCTACAAGTGTTGCTTGGGAAAGGGTTAAAGCTACATACCTAAGACATCAGTCAGAAAAAAAGGTTTCGCGTGTGCCTAATTGGATCACTTACTTTTAATCTCAAATACACGCTCCTCAGACTGGTCACTTTTTGTACTCGTTTTACAGGAAAAATGGCTGAAACATGAGGCATTGATAATTTGCAAGTTGTTCATCTATTTGATAAAGATTTCGAATTAACGTTTTATTTTGCATAAGTTATTCGTAAAAACGTGTTTTGGCCAAACGTGCATGCGAAACACGTGAACTATTCAAAATTCGTATAAGTTAGACACATCATGTCCTACACAGCCTATAGTCCGAGAACAAGCACTCGGCTAAAACACGGTATTCGGGTAAAAAAGTTTTTTTAATGTTATATATGGTTTTCTGAATAACTATTGCCTAAAATATAACTACAAAAAGCTCATATTATGAGGTAAGACTAGTTTTTGATGTCCAAAAAATTTCATGAGTCTATCTTTTATGATCATTGAGAAATGATCGAATATGTACTCAGAAAATGTCCATTTTTGGGCGTTATATGGTCTCACCAAAATAATTTTAGAATTCAAGGTACATGTGATGAATTATATTTGATTGTTTCCAAACAATTCTATTTTGATTTGATAAAACAGTTTCTAAGGTAAATGTTGGTAGTCCATTGTACCCATATTTTTAGTGTTGTGTGTCAGAAATGGGACATTTATGGACCCTAGCTTGAATATGTAGTGTCCGTAACCAGTTGTTACAATGTTGATTTTTCAAAGGATCCATTTACAACAAAACTTCAGTAGTCTAGAATATTACAGCTCTCAATATGGTTGTCTAAATGAAATAATCTGTTTCATGTTAACATAAGCTCAGGACTTTTTAATGTACTGAAAGGGTTACGGACACTACACAAATAAAAATTCAGCCAAATATCTGATTAAAAAAATTCAGATCAATCTTGTTTTTTAAAACAAGTGTAAATTCTTTTCACTAATGGCTGCAGAAACTATTCACACATCAGTTTTAATGATTCAAGTAATGAACTTTTGATATTGGAATCTTATTTTATGCCAAGAAAGCTAGAAGGGTGTTTCCGAATACCGTGTTTTAGCCGACTAGGTATAATCAAGTTATCGAGGCTAGAAGGTTTGAAGGTGTATTCTTATGTAAAAAAGCTGAATACAAAAATCGAAGTCTTTGAAAATCCGCTGGTACACTAAACGTGCTACATGTATGTGCATCTGAAAACCCTTAACCCTACCAAATCATTTTACACGAATACGCTAGAAGGCTTGGTAGACTCGAAATTGGCAGGTCATCTATATACCTGGGTATGTTGCCAATACACTTTTCGATCATTTTTCATCAACAGAACATTATTTATCTTCTAATTATGGTCTCTGGTACTTTTTAACAATAATTTTCATGTTGTTAGAATCTTTAGTCGTCCAAATTCTGCCTAAAAGGGCTTGTACAGGAATTTCAAAGAATCGGAAATGGATATGAGCCAGGATCTGGAAAAACGTCCCTTAAGGCATTTGAGAACAACATGGTTCAAGGTCAGCCTGCGTATATACGCAGTCTGACCAGAAACCACGTTGTTCTCCAATAGCTTCGTCATGGTCTGTTGCAACCATTTGACAGTAACGTGGATGATGGATAGACTGCATCTAGGCACAGCATGATCTTGACACCTGGCTGTCTGAAATGCTATAAGGGGCGTTTTTCCAGATCCCGGCTTGTTAATATGGCGCTTACAAAGTCAAATAACGTCGACCACCGTTTCGGACCTTTAAAATGTTATATTCAACAGTAATCTACACGAAAAACTTTATCAGCGCAATTCGTATGATCGGGACAAAAACGATTTCCGGCCATTTCCATTCATATCTGGAAACATTTCTTGTTAACGTTATCAATCCTGTTTCATTATTTGATAGGCACTCGTCGCATATTTGCTTCAAACCACATTCAATTAATCCTTTACTATAGAAAGGTTCAACCTTAGACCAATTAAGCCTACTGGGTTGGTTTGAAGAGGATTAAGATAACAGTCCATAAAGCAACATTGTGGATCACCTGTCTCGTGATGTCGCTCACGAATCATGAAAAATCCCAAGGAAATACACCCTTATCTCCGAAAGAGTCACCAAAATGCAATTACAAGCCATGATGAATGCTGCTTGGAGAAAATACGTCATTTGCCGATGTTAGTGACTTTCATTTGTAGATGTGTTTATCTGATGTTATTGTTTTGATATTCTATTGTTATAAGAAGCAATTAGATTCTTGTGTAAATTATGAGAAATAGATTTGATGATATTAAAATGATTAAATTTTGAGCAAAGTTGTAGTCTGTACAACCAGAAATATGAGGTGGTCAATTAGAACTATCGAGTAGTGTATGCTTAGACATATACGGATTATATCTAATGATATTAAATAATACCATTTTCAAGTAGACTTTATCCCATTCTTTTTTTCCCTCATATTCTGAATCACAAATGAATACAACATTTAACACTTTCCAAAACAATACATTGTTTTGACCCCTCTGATAGGAAACGCTTTGATGAAAAGTGAGACCAAAAACAAGGAAATGCAGTTTACGACATTTTTTTTCTGTGCTTAAATATTAAACAAAATTATTTTTTTATCTCTTAATACCCAGTTTATTGTCTTCAGCAGATTTTAATTATCACCGTACAATGTTGATGTTTTCGAAGGGTCAAACCATTATGTATGTATTAAAAGATAAAGACTTTAACACGAAAAGCGCAAAGGTTTTCTTTTTCTTTTTTTTTTGTTTTCCCCCCTTCTTGTTATTAAATAAGCTTATTCTTTATACACACACTGACAAATAAGCCAGGATTTGGAGAAAAGGACATCCATGGCATTCGAAAACAAAACATTGACCAAGATCTATGCCTTTGTATGTACATACAATATGATAATGATCGTTATTTTTCGTTCGTTGCTTGTTCATTATTAATGTCTTGTATGTACCTACTTTATAATATCATTATGCTCAGGGAAATGCAAATTCCTTAAACGTTTTAAAAATTATTCATGAAAATCGTTTAGTGTTTTTATCTTATTTATTTTTTTCTTTTATCTAAAGTGAATCTACTTTCTTTCTTTTTTTTTCTTTAACCCATTACCACACAGTGACTCTTTTTGACTCCCCTGAAGAAAGATGCTAGGGAAAACATTGTGGAAAAAGAAGAAATTGCTTGTGACAAGCAATTTCTTCATTTTCCACAATGTTTTCTAAGTTAAACTCAAAATGGAAAGATTCTAAAAATTCCATCAACTTGAAATTGTCGTCTGCAACATCTTTGAATTTGGACCATTCTAAAATTGTGTCGTTTGGTAATGGGTTAATAGTGATTAAACTCATTACCAAACAGTAAAATTTTAGTCCGGTCCGATTTAAAAAGTGTTAAAGATGACAAAAGTATTGATATCAAAGAAAGAAATGAGTATATATCATGGCATAGAAAATATTGAGAGAAAAATGAGTTATTGCTGATCATTAGCAATTTCTTATTTTCTCTCAATGTTTTCTAAATGTAAGTCTTGAAGGGACATCAAATCAGTCCCTGTTTTGGAAAGAGTTTATTTAAATTTAGTGTTTTTTTCTCAAATTTGTTTCTAGATATAATTGAGACTGTCAATTAGTATAATCAGTACAAACAACTGTAATGTTTCAGAAGGTAAAGACGTTTTATTTTATATTAAGTATCGTTTATAGGAGACTATAGATAAGAGGTTTATGTGGGTGATTTTTGTAGTAGAGAATACGTTTTGAAACAAATTTTAAGTTGGCGCGCACTGAATCGCGAAATTATCAATAACAACAATATAAATTTCTTTATCGCAGAAACGAAACATCCATTCGAAAATGATACTAGCTAAACAAGTATGTAAGCTATACATCGGATGCTGTATACTGCAAACTGTCGCGTATTGTGCTGTTACCAGCAAGATTTTCAAACAAGACGACTCCGTAAATGGTCGAGTATGCCCGAATTTACAGCGGAGTTTCACGAAGAAGGCCGACAGAATCATGGTCTGTTCGTTCCACTGTTCGCTCGATCCGTCGTGTAAAAGTTTGTTTTACGGACAAACATCGGGGATCTGTTATGGATGCAGCGACGTTTATACAACCTCGTCAACACTTGGTAATGAATCAGAAACGGTTTATTACATGGAAGAAGGTAAAAATATATCAGATTTTTTAAAAGCAATGAATTTTGTGCTATAAATAGTCTGGGTTTATAGTTGTGTTTCACTATACCGTCGGCATTGTTATAATATCTATTAACTACTAATCAAGGTCAACGAAATCCTATTGTTTGCTCGAAATTGATTCACGGTTAACCGGATAAAATCGCTCCCTATCACAGCCAACTACTGGATAATGAAATCAATTCAATTCAATTCAATTCTTTTAATGAAAATACTGCATTAAACTGTGATATCATACATTGCACAATATGTCACAAATAAAGCAATAATTTAGGTATAAACATTCTTACTACAAACATTACAATGTACATGATTATACACACACAGAATAATCTCCTGATCAAGAGTATAAAGACACATTGGTAGATAGGAAAATACAAGGCTACCAACATTGTATGCACAATTTCTAAACAATTCTACATAGCATAACTACAATGTATTATGTATCTCTAATTTCTAATGCTAGTAATAGGTATGTACATAATTTAGTTGCTTGATTCCTATTTTCAGGGTTTAGTATAAGTTTGAGCAAGTCTATTTCTTTCTCTTTGCAAATATTTGTTTTATCAATGCCAAACTCTTGTAACAAATCATCCCTTATTCTATCATATTTTGAGCAGAACAGTATAAAGTGAGATTCATTCTCAACTTCATTACAAAATTTACATGTCCTTTCATCACGTGGAGTTTTAGGTCTTGTATATCTGCCTCTTTCTATATTTAAGTCGTGAGCACTCAATCTAAATTTAGTTATTATAGAGTTATACTTCTGTTTTAGATTTAAATTCAAATAATTTGGCAAATTACCATCAAAATACAAAATAGAGGAGAATAATTTCAGCTTACTATCATCTTTAGATGAAATCTCTCAAAGGCCCCGAGATTAGACGAGATCGCTATCGTGTCGTTGTAATTAAAACGATGTGCGATGAAAAGCGAGTACTCGATTGATAACTCTTTCTGTTTTTTGAAACTTAACGTTCTGGAACCATAATGGATTTCGGTTATTATCGCCGATGATCGGGTATTTACGACACTCGGTTATTTCCGTGAAACGCACTTCGGAAAGATTCGATTTTGTTCTCACCTCGGTTTACTTTCTCGTAAATATTAATATATATCGGCCGTGTAAGCTATTTAAAGTGTATTTTTCTGCATAGATAGAGATAATTCTCGTATTTCTTGTTGTTAGTAGCATAAAAAATGCTTAAATATTATCGTTCTGAACACTCTGGCGGTTAAACGTATATTAAACGTACGTTCATTCCATTAGAATAGGAAATACACGAAAAATACTTTTTCATGTTGTATTCTATAAATAGCAACAAAAAAGAAAGTGAAAGTACAGCGAAATAGGGAACGATTTTACCCAGTTAATCGTGACGTTATTTCGAACATAGAATAGTAATTCGTTGGAGCTGTTATGAAAACTCGTAGCTACGGCTTTAATCAGGCCGTAGTTACGATATTTTATGACAACACTGACGGTTTATCAAAACATAATATTAAACCCAGTCTATTGTTGATTATCATCAATGTGTTATCATCAATGTGTCCCTTTTCCTCAGTGTTTTCTGTTCGTTTGGACTGGTACAGTTTTGTTTTTTGAGGGGGGGGGATGGGCTATGTATGCACCAATACACTTGATTGATTCAAGATCTATACGAATAAATGCTGAAGACCAGCATTTGATATAGTATCAATATTGCGTCTTCTGCCTTGATTTTATTTTATTATAGTCCAGTCACAATATAATGACACATGTTTACAAATTTTACAGTAATAAACAAAAGGTAATCCTTGTTAATTTTCAGTTCAACGTTGCATGTCTTGGTTCAAATCTTGAAGGTGTAAGGGACCTGCAAGATTCGAACCATCACATGCAAATTTACAGTAGTTATGACTTTGCTATTGCGTTTTTTGCAATGGTAAATTGTGTAAATATGTGCCATAATATCGTTAATTAAAGGTATGTAAAGACCCGGTAATCAAAGATACAAGTTCGTGTAAGATTAGCTTAATTTGATTAAAAAAGGCGTTCTTATACAGTAGTACATGACACCAATTTCAACCCTCTTCCACCCCACGAATCTTATATCACGGCGGGGAATCACCTGACATAATGTTTTCGATATTTTTCAACAATTCTGTCAAAAGATGACCTATTTGAAAAGAAGAATTTAAGCAGAGACAGCGGGAACACTCCATGACTTTGCTGAATGCCAAGAATAATCTTTGAAAAATCAGCTGATATGAAAGTTATTGACGACCAACCAAAACTTAATCTGGTCGTCAATAACGTTTTTATCACTTGATTTGTAAAAGAGTTACCAACCATCTGATATCGGGCGTTTTACACTTTTTTCTGTTTCAAACCGATTTCAAATTGGTCAAGTATTTACAAAATTATTGACGATTTTCTGAAATTTAGTGTCACATGATTCCCCACCGAAGTATATAATGCCCTTGTTTTGTTAACAATAGTTTATGTAGTAACTACAGGGAAATCTGGCAATGAATATTTGATAAAAATAAGTTCTTTATATAAGTTACTATAAAAAATAATGTGTTGTTACATTTGACCTTACAATGAATATGTGATGGAATTGAATGATCTATTTTGGATAATTTTGTCCTTGTTTTATGCGCCCCTACTAAGTTTGAATTCATAAAAAACCAAAATTTAACGGTGACTTTTTCCCATTCTTGTTTTATTTGCACAAGTATAAATTAGAGATAATTTTGGTGTAGGTCTCATACCCTGCCAGTAAATATTACAAAAATTACAGATCAAAGAAAAATATTCATTTTTCTTAAACATGGAAAAAATTCAGTCGCAAAATCATAAACCTTGTGTATAATCAAGTGTTTTTTTCTCAATTTTGTTTTTCATAGTTTTGTATTTAGCTTATTTACGTTACATACATATCTGTTGTAGCATACAAGCTAAAAAATGTCAGATATTATCATCTTCTGGGAAAAAATATGAGATTTACGGAGTTGGTGCTTCCCCTTTTCCCGCCTTTTTTGTAAAAGGGGGTCAATAACTAAAAAAATATATAAAAATCCAACATATCGGTAAAAATTGTTTTAAGTTTCATTTTACCTCCGTCTTATATCATAGAAATAATATATAACAATACTTTTTGTATTTTCAAAAGTGTCTATTATGGTTCCAGATCGTTAAATAAATGTATACTAACGCCCAAAATACATTTTTCTGACAAATATCTATGTTCATTTTCAGAATGGGTTCCAAATACTTTCCTCTTGCATACATCTATGTACATTTTCAGACTTATTCTCAGAATACATTTTTCCTTGCAAAGATATATGTTCATTTTCAGGATAAAGCTCAAAATACTTTTTCTTGTATAGATATATTGTCATATTCAGACGTAGTCTCCAAAAGCTTTTCTGTGGTATACGTGGTCGAGATATAAATTCCTTTGTCGGGGTTTTACGCTGTATTCAACTGCTATGGTCATATCGCGGTGGCTGGAAAACTTAACCTTGAATTCTTGTTGTTTCTCATAACAGTACTTCCACAACACCCTCACCGAGCCTCCATCTGCTCGCCCACATAGGTTAACGACATTAAACCATTGGCGGGTGACATTTGTCAAAAAGGATATTTGCCAAAGCCGGGTATCGTACCCGGGACCTTTTGAGTGGGAGGCAGATGCGTTATGGGAAGAGATAGAGCGTCAGCTTAACGTTCAAGAGGTTCCGAGTTCGATTCACGGTAGCGGAGGTTATTTTCAGTTTCTTGCTGGCACAAACAATCGGCGCGAGTAATGTTATTTTCCAGGCAGCATTACAGAGAGGGTGTTTAATAAGCTTATAGCATTTACCCCGTTCGATGTTGAATAAATAAGTTTAAACTAAATACTATTTCTTGTAAAGATCTATGTTGATTTTCAGACTCAAGAATAACTTACATAATACCTTTTTCTTGTTTAGATCTGTGTTCATTTTCAGACTCAAAAATAACTTATAAAATACCCGTTTTCTAGCTTAAAAGATCTTTATTCCTTTTCAGACATTGATGAAGGCCCACTACAAGTTCGTCTCTCAAATGACAGCGGTTATGCCGATAGAGGGAGAGTTGAAGGTATGTGGTCCTCTGCGATTAATTATGTATATGTAGGGTTCTCCGCGGAATAATATGAAGCTGGGTAGTGGCAAATTATATAAGTATTGTTGAAACTCACAATACAATGTTTATGCAAATAATTGCAATAAAAACATAATGGGAAATGAAGAAATTGCTCATTTTGAGCAATTTCTTCTGTTCCTATAATGTTTTATGCAGATTTGATTGTCTTAAAACATTAGTGTTTGACATGAATTACCTCAAATTCCTATATCTTCATGACCATTTTGAAGAAATTAAGGTGTGGGGTGCTTTTGAAGCTGTAGGGGGATTACATTGATTTACATTAAGCTGTAGTGGGGCCGATAGAGTTTGTTGGGCTGGGAAGCACACTGATCTGTAAGTAAAGGTATTCCATCCAAGCTTCGTGCAACTTCGGTGTTATCCGTGGTAACTTGAATTGAATTGAACATAATGCTTATAAAGAAAAAATATCCTGGAGCAAAATGTTTGGTTCCCAGTCAGCCTGAATATTCTGGCTATAGACCGGTCACGATATATATTTTAGCAGAGCCGCATTCTTTAGAGCGAGATTTATTGAGATTATCTTGAGATTTCTTAAGATGTTTTAGGATAAAGCGCTCTTTTGACCAAGATTTTTAAGACGATCACTGCGAGCCGCCATTGCTCTATACTTCTTTCGAAATCCCTCGGTAAATTCTGTAGAATCTATATGGGAGAAAATTGACAGAGTTGTTCCGATTGTTCCATGATTCGTAAAACGCAGAGTTCCGAATGCTCCATACTTCAGACAAATGACGTCATGATGACGTCATTTGTATGAAGTATGGAACATTCGGAACACCTCGCTTATAATCTCGGTCTCAAAGACGCTGTATCAAAAACATCTTAAGAAATCTTAAAAAAATATCGCTCTAGAGAACGGGCCTCCGATGTTTATAAATGTTTCCCATATAAACAACAAAATGAACAAACTCCAAACTACTTTAATTGTGCGCAATGATTGTTTGAATCTGACAGGCGTCTCGGCCAAAATATAGACTGTTACTGCAGTGTACTAGTCCAATAGAATTGACCAAACGCCAATCGACAGATCGCTCCGCCCAACATAGAATTTAAGACAAACAATGGGGATGTGATCGTTAATAGGGAACGATTTTATCCAGTTAATCGTGACGTAAATTCGGACCAACAAAATAGTATTTTGTAAGTGTTGTTATAAAATCTCGCAACTACGGCTTGTTTTAAGCCGTAGTTACGAGATTTTATAACAACACCGACGGTTTATTTAAACATAACAGGAAACATAGTCTATTGTTAGCACAAAATTCTTTGCCATTAGATTGGCACGGCGATTTTATTGATTGTCAGTCGATAAATCGATACAATAACACGTGCAACGCAGAACAATTGGGGCATGACATTTTTCTGATCGTTCATTGGCTAATCAATGTTTTTGACTGACAGTGGGCGTTTGGTCAATTCAATATTGTACAAAACATGTTATTATTGAACCGAAGTATTGTCCAGCAAGATTAACCCGGGACATCTGCATATGCAATGACCCCACTTCGGCTTTGTTTTGTTAAGACGCTCGACTAATGGACGTTTCGCACGAAAATTAAGTTGTCCCGGGTTAACCTTGCTGGACAATAACCTTGCGCTCATTATTGTCAATATTGCAGACGATTATTGTTTGACCAAATTTACCTGAGACTCATCGTTTTCCGTAAGCGTATTCCGGCATTCATCGGCGTATTCTCGATATTTTCCGAGTGTTTATACCCTGCTCTGTGAAAAAATGTTAACTTTATTTATGCATGATCTCATTGAACAAAGAACTAGCGTAGTGGAAAGACGCTGGACTTTCACCTACAGAGACTCAAGATCGAACCCAGCATTTTACTGATGAAACTTTTGTTAAGTTTTTTTTCTTTCTTTTTTCCTATGAAATGGAATACTTAATTAATGTATTAATTTATTGGTTGATGAAATACTCATTTTTTTTAATTTTCACAATAATTATAGTTCACTAAAAATCTTTTCCCTTTTTATCAAAATGTTTATTCGTTCATAAATCATTTATATTCTACCCTTGAACGTTGCTGATGTGTTGGTCTCCCGCAGCTTCTCTCGAATCAAAAAGACATTGACCCTGCTTACTCCAATTGTATTGATGGTTAAGCGAGGAAAAAGGTTCTGGGTCTCCCAGTTGTCTAAAAAAATTGCAACATCAGCAAACACGTTTTTACATTACCTGTATCTAAACGGTTTTGATATTTCTGGAATGACTACTTAAAGTGAAAGGATTCAAGTGAACTGTTTGAGGTTTACAAAATGTATGCATGCATTTGAAAAAAAAAAAGAAAAAAAGAAATAAACGTTGAAAGTAAAAATATCTAAACAAAAGCGCTACTGGGATTCGAACCACGGACATACTGTTTACAGAGAAGTCGCCTTACACACTAGGCCACTGTCATTCGGTTCGGTGGATTTTGCGAAGTGTATAACAGTACTTATACAGATTATAGTCCCGATGTAGAAGATACGGAAAGACCCGAATATTAACGGAATATGCAAGGAGTCTCAGTTCAATCTGGTCAAACAATACGTTTGTTTATAAATATTCATAGCGCACGGTCACTTCGGTTTAGCAATTAATAACCTCATACTCTGACGCACACAGTCTCGGTTATGCTGTGGCTAGGACATTTTCGAAAGTATCGGACTGCAGTGTCATTTCGCACCATTTTTTTTTTCAGTTCTTTACAATGGTACTTGGGGTACAGTGTGCGATGACGGATGGGTTGACTACTACATAAAGGGTCAGAGAAACATTGAAGTTCTGTGTGGAATGTTTGGTTATAGGTGAGTGCATTAATATTGAAATGTAGTGCAAAAGATTCTGGCACATACGATTCCGCGTGCAAAAAAATATTGCTTCCAAATCACGTCCAAATGTTTTCTGCACCGGCCTCCTTTTGTAGACGTGATCCGGTCGTGATATGGAAGCGGAGGAGTGTATGTGACCTCGAGTAATATTCACCAACAATTCTTATTCAAATTTCACCTTTGAAATTACATAAAAAATCATCAGATTGGCTGCGACATACGTCTTGTCGAATCAGATGGCTTGTTATGTCCATAGGCACTTGGATCCAGGAATAATAACAACTGACATGATTATAGTCCTTTATAATATAAATATGAGAAGGTCGGACAGCGGCCATTGTTTCAAGTAACGGATGTTGTTACAAGCGCCTCTGGTTTCCGTCACAGGATAGTTCTATCCCCTATGAGAACCAGCTGTAACTTCCGTTACTTCAAAATGGCCACTGTCCGACCTTCTCATATTTATATCATGCAGGACTATAATCGTGTAAGTTGTTATTATTCCTGGATCCAAGTGCCTGTGGTTATGTCATTTGGATTTAGACAATAGATTAACCAATTACAACACAATGACTCTTTTTGACTCCCCCCAATATAATGGACATGGAAAACATCGTGGAAAATGAAGAAATTGCTTGTGAAAAGCAATTTCTTCATTTCCCACAATGTTTTTCATCCAATAGGACCTAAAAATTAAAAATTCAATTCACTTGAAATTGTCGTCTGCATGATCTTTCAATTTGAACCACCCTAACATTTTGCCGTTTGGGAAAGGGTTAAGAAATGTTTGCGAATACGGCCCCGAGGCTTCACGTTCTCGAGTATCATATTACGGGAATCACCATCTCGTGCCACAAGTTTTTTTCTTATGATAGAGTTCAAAATGCGTTACTATGCAGAAATGGGTTAAATTGGTGGCTGTAGCATCCCTCTGGCGCCAATGTCAATGGTTGTGAACTCGGCCAAAGCGAGGGACGTTTTTCGCTACAACAAGGTACAGATATTTTGCGTTTAAATGGGAGTTAAAAGATCTGATCGGATAGTTTTTCTATTAACAATGAATTTGTTCTAAAAATAGATCGGGTTTACCGATATGAATTTACAAACCGTCTATGTTGTTATAAAATCTCGTAACTACGGCTTTATCGAAGCCGTAGTAACGATATTTTATAACAACGCCGACGGAATACTATGATCGCGAAAAAAACGTCCCACGCTTTGGCCGAGTTCACCACCAGTGAATGTACTTTGAGTACAACTCAATATCCTCTGGGTACGTCCCTGCCTCTCATTACCGTTCTCACTAACACTCAAGATACATACGGTTGTTAGTCAGATCGGACATCGAAACTGCAACTGGGATTTACTAAAGTTATTACCGTCGCTTTTCAACAGAAACATCGTATATACAGCTTTAAACAATCTGTAGATATGAGGTTTGTGTTGACAAGCAGCGTTATATTTTTCAGCAATGGGACAATATTACCGAAGAACAGCTACCCAATGGTTAAAGCCCCTGGAATGCGGACATGGCTCGACAATGTTTCATGTTATGGAAACGAGACCACCATCTTTGACTGTGATCATAATGGCTTCGGGAAGGAAAATTGTAACGACGATGAGGACCTAAGTGTTCATTGCCATGATTAACACATGATCGGACCACATTTAGAAAGAAAATGCGTGCAACTCGATACACATATATATCTTTTTGCAATACATGTAAAATGTTACAGATGTCCGCACAGGAATTACCGAGAAAACACAAAACCACGATAATATTGGATACCATACACTCAACTGATATCAAATAAGGAGAATACCTATTTGGATTTGTTATCCTGTAATTAGAATACCATCAATACTATGTCTATATTCATCTCTGTTAGACTATCACAAACACTTTAATATATACGTTAATTATGTTTATTTCTGTAAGGCTTTTCGGTGGATTATCGGGAAATAACGATCGATTATCATTTTGATAAACTCACCGCCTATCCAGCGAAATTATCAAAAACTTGTGCCCCGCTTTCGTTCATTTCACCCTATCTGACGTTATCTTAGGCGGGTCAAATAAGTGACGTCATCGTAAGCGTTGCATAGCAGTCACGTGCAAAATGACGCGCTTTAAGAAGATTTGTCATACATTTTTTGCATCTTGCGATATAGAATAATTGTTTGTTTTGCGAGTAAGATTGATTTATATTTCATTTCGTGAAGAACGAAAGCTAATTTTTCACTCGTGATATCAAGCTTTTGTTTTTCACCCAGTGAAATATAAATCGATCTTACACTGAAACAAACGATTATCCTCTATATAATTGTATGGCAATTAATGTGTAAGAAAAACTCCAAACCAAAAAGCATTTACTTCTGACAAATCAAACAAACGTTTCAAGATTCTAAAAGCGATCAAAACCGGAAATTAGGCCACGAGTACATCACAATCCAATGCAGAACCATAAATTTTCTAGTACTTGTCATGGATGCATTTATATGGCTCACGAAAAATGACCTGGTAGGTCAACCCATACTTATCGAACGAGTTGTTCTGCCATGTCATTTGTCGTGAGCTATAACAAGGAATTGAATTAGTTACATTAGATAATCGATTTTTATTTACCAATGACCAAACAGGATCACCCCTCTGCCAGATGTTACTTGAAAGTTACACTGTATTTTAATCAGATTAATCGAAATGTCGGAGTCGAGCATCTTTAATTGTAATCATCCGGGATCCTGGACGGAAATATTCCACACACTTTGGACTTTAGAGTTCTATTTTAAGAAAAAAAAACCGACTGAAATTTACTCATAAAATCAAAATCTTCAGCGTTTTAACGACTTGATAAAATGCACTGATTCATCATTCATTTAACAGTGTTTACAAAAGTGATAAAAATACCAACACAGTAGGAGAATACGTAACTCCGCCCTTTTTTGTAATGCATAAATGAAGTCAAAAAGATATCGTCAGATCAGAAACATTGTCATGGAACTTTCTTATTAGCCCATTACAACCCAATGACTTTTTTTGATTCCCTACAAGAAGATGACTTGAGAGAACATTGTAGGAAATGAATACACTGCTTGTGACAAGCAATTTCTTCATTTTCCACAATTGTCTTAGCCAGAAAATGCAAAGCATGTAAAAAAATCATGTGAAACAATCAGTGTCAGGCGACCTTTTTTTTATCTAGGTAACATACCAGTCTAAGAATGGGTTTATGACCAGTCTACGAGAAGTAAGCCAATTGGCATCGGGTCAGTTTAAATACCTTCATGGCTATCGGGCAGCATACCAGTGAAGGTAAGATGACATTGTACTGTTATGATTGAATATTTACAAGACGTATAAAAAGGCGAGCACAGCGCGAAAAGACGTAGTACTTTACCGGATAAATACTTTTTAATTTAGACTTTGAGCAATCGACCAGAACTTTGATATAGTTTCATGTTATTTTAATCAGGCAATGTTTAGTTAATAAAAATGTAGTTGATTATTGGTTTTGACTATTTCAATTCGCCCCTTTATGCTACATAGAGGGTGGGTGGACCTTTGTGGTGCCGTTGACTTGGAATTGTATGAAATTTTCAACCAAAAAACGAACTTAGGTTGCTGCGGCCATGAAAATTACTTGGACAATTTTGCTGTGCTGATTTTGCTGCTGTGGTGTTGAAGTTGTATTTGAAGAAAATTCACGAACCGTAGATTGCTAGTTTTTGTTAACTCATTGAAACAAGATGGTAGAAAATATATTCTTAGATTTATTTCATTCTGTTTACAGGTAGATATATAGCTTAAATACTACCATGTTCACGAGGGATAGCTAAGGTGGTACAGACGTTTGACGGTTATACCCCTCGTGACTTAAAGGATCGGGTTTAAATCATCGAATAATTTGCTACTCTGACTGAAATTGACGCAAATAGAACAAACTTAGTCGCATAACAATCGAGCAAAAGTCCTGTTAGTGACTTTATAAAACGGTACATGGAATCTCATCCCGATAGAAACTGAAATCGAATGAAATTTTTTGGAGAAGTTGTTGACTCTCAACATGCCTTACTTTTGTTTCGAAAGGTAAAACAGCGCCCGCCAAATTGAGCCAATTTATGTTTATGCGGAAAGATTGCTTTGGTTGATGATGCTTTTGAAGGTCAACCATATGACAGAGTACAGAGACAACTTGCTGGTTAATATTATAGACGGGTTGAATCGAAATGCTATGAAATTGGGGAAAATGCGAGACAATCCTGCTACACTTAATGAAGCAATTCTTATTGCGACGCGTGAACAAATATAAAAAAAAGATTCAAGTTGGGAACTAGTCAAACAAAAACCGAGCCAAGAGAAAATGAAGGCCCAGTGCCAATGGATATTGATCACAGTCGTGAAAAAGGTACCTGTCATTTTTCAAAATGCCAGGCCATCAAATCAAGGATTGTAGGCTGCGAAAACGAACGCAAGATATTCATTTCGGCACAAGTGAGCGATACGTTGAGATATAAAGATAAGCGATGTCATCGTTGTGGTAAAATGGGGCACATAGCAATATCTTGCAAAGAGCTAATTGGTTGTAATCCTTTACTTTTAAACACAGACATGATGTTATTTCAAATTCTGTACTAAGTGGTCCAAATTTATTATTGATTAGATTTGAAAAGCAAACATACAGAGCTTTACTGGACTCAGGTGCTGAGGTATCATTAATTAGCAGCAAATTGTATAATTTCTTTAAAAATAGGCCTAAACCAAAGATACAAAAGAGCAATCTTAATTTAGCAACAGCAGGATACACTCCCTTATTTTCGATGGCATGGTGCATTTTACTTTTTCTGCAGGAAAATTGTCTATGAGTCATAGATTCTATGTGGTAAGTATTTTGAACAGAAATGTATTTGTAGGTCTGGACTGGCCTCAATCACGTGGCGTGCGCGTGTATCATGATATTTCTTGTATAAGAGTACATGATACCTAAATCCCTTTGAATATGATAAACATATAGCTTCAGTTGCAAGGGTCAAGACTCAAACAAAATTTCCCCAACAAACAGCTCACATTTGCCAATGTCGAATTCGTAAACATCTTGATTTTCCCACCGGCACTAGTTATGTGATTTCACCTATTGATGTACCCATTGGCAAACGCTCCTCTAAACGTTGCTAGACACCCGTTGAAATTTATACAGTTACAGAATGTGGATGTGGTAGACTAGCAAGCCAGATTGTAGGATCATTCGCCAATCGAACACATCTGACACCAATTTAGGACGGGGGTAGGAGTAGGGGTGGCTTCAATAAGGTACAATATCTTGTATGCCTTCTCCGTCTGTAACTTTTGAGTACTCAAGCAACTTTTGGTTGAGGACTTATTTCAAGCATAACAAACAGTATTGTACTGTTATAAACGATAATGATAGACATACAAGGTAATGTAATTCCATGTGTGATTTTCAGAGTGCTACCCCTTGTGGCAAAACAGCCATAACAACGGTGTAAGATTGTAGTTCTTTAATATCCGTATAGTCATAATGTTTAACAAGCATAATGGCCGTTTAGCAACGAGACAAGACTAAAAGCATGGGCCCCATGTCCAATACGCAACCCTAGGTATTTATACTCTTAACTGTCATAAGAATGACATTTCTTATGACAGTCAATGGCCTCGGGTTATGCATGAACAAGGTCGACTACATACATACACTAAGTTAGAGTACATATACTAACTTTTCTCAAACGACATTTAAATATCAAGGCCATATCTCGATACCTCCCAATGTCATTAAAAAAATAATAAAAGAAAGGAAATAAACATGTACATACAATTACAACAATGACAAAGGAAAAAGACGCATAATAATAAGTGTCTTTAAATATTCTCGAATCGGAAAGAAAACAAATGCAAACAACGTAAAATCTAGCAAAACACAACACAAATTTGATTTCATAAGGGTCACTCTCAAAGTTTATCAATGTCTCTGGAACGCGCTGAGTCAAAGATGACATCGCTTCGTCTTCGAGCCTTTGGGGTAAGGTTCTTCTCTCTTCATCGATCTCCGTTCATTCTCCAAATGTTGACTAGTCTAAATCGACAGCAATAGATGATGAATAACACGTGATTTAGTCAGTGCCACTTACTGATCTAATCAATTCCCCAGTCCGTTATCGGGTGTAATAAGGTTAGTTGTTTTATATGGCGTACCAAATGGGTCAAAAGTCTAGATACCAGGTGCACCTCTAAAAATACAGGTGCACGTATAAAATTTATAAGTTCACCTCAAAATATACAGGTGCACCTGTATTTTTTAGAGGTGCACTTGTATTATTTATAAGTTCACCTCGGAGAATACAGGTGCACCCGTATATTTTGTAGGTGCACCCGTATTTTTAGCCTCGTTTTATAAAAAATACAAGCGCACCTGTTTCATCCAATCAGAATGTACGTTATATCCAACATTTTGTCGATTTCTTTAGGAGACTAAATAGAGATAAAGTATATATATATATATATATAATTGATTTGTAACTCCATACTATTTAATAAATTTCAAAATTTAAAACTAGATCTAGATTCAATTATAGATCTATAATTTTTTCTTATCTTGTTTTGGTTTTCCGCTCCATTTAGCGGCGCCTGTCTGCGGGACAGTTGTTCTGCAGCGATCCTTAGATCAAATTAATTGAAGATAAACATTTAAAAAAGAGAGAAAATTAATGTTCAATTTATTCCTTCTATTACTATTATTCTTTCACATTTATTTCAATTAAAAACTGCATCGATCTACACCCGAGTCGAATTTGATATGAACTACGAGTGATTCGTACCCTAACTATTTCGCTCCAAGTATTTTACTACCACGCTTACAATATTAGACATACCATCGATTTTGTACAATGGGCCCACAGGTCTAGCAATGCTATAAAGTTTTGAACTTCATTCATATAAATTTCTTTTTTAAAAGTGTTGCCTTTTTTTAAAAGACCAAATGATGAGCCACAAATCTTTGAAAAGATACCACTGGAAAGACAATAAAATGATGGGGATTTTCATAGCACTTGCACAGGGGCAGATAGTGCATAGAAAAACAATAGATAACTAACATACCAATCTGTTGGATTATATTTAAACCAATCTTATACATGATCAGCTTTATTATGCAATTCGCATTCACTCTTTCTGCACATGGAAAATGCTTATGACATTTAAAATATTCATTATGGATTCTTAATCTGCATTGAAAGCCAATCTTAAATCATATTAAGGTGACTATGGAGAGGGGTGGTACTTTTTAACCGCCCAATGAATCTTTTTTATTTTAACATATGTTGTAAATTAATATTTCCCGAACAAAATATAAAAAAATCAGGGTACATCATCGAGCTCGTTTTTGTGTCAGAGTTATCTGCCCTTGACTAGTAATGGCCATTTTTCGAAAAATTACCCATGTGTTATAAAGTCTTGTAGCAAGTTTTTCTGAATGGATTATTCATAGTAATATATATATTTAGAGACCTTACATATGTACACAATTGATGATATGATTGAAAGAATTATTTTTAAATATTCTTTATGAAAAAATTAAAGGGAAAAATGAAAAATAGCGTTTTTTTACGTTTTTCTGTCAAAATTTTGCAACTTTTTTCTTAATTACAGAAAAATTACCCAATGAATTTTTTTTTGTTTTTGGATATTTTGAAGATGATACCAACAGCTATTTTTACACAAAAAATCAGCATACATCATCGAGCAAATAAGAGAGCTATTTAATGTCAAATTTTGGGTGAAAATCATTAAAATCACTGTTTTGCTACATGCGCTTTATTTTTAACTGTAATTAAAAAAATCTTGTAATACAGGTGCAATCGTTAGAATTTAGCCCAAGTTGTCTAAATGACACTATTATATTTTCGCATTGCCGTTTTACAGCAACTGGAACTGTGAAATCTTACCCCACCCACCCACTGCCATTGTGTATCAGATTTCTAAGTTAACAGAAAGTTCTAGACCGAAATACTTATAGTAACAATGTTAAGTGTTTGAATAACATCTAATCTCAAAAAACAGGTACTTTCGTGGTGTAAATTTCACTAAATTTCTTTTTTTTAATTATGTGAGGTACTTCTAAAAAAATAAATTTGTATTTTTTTCCAGCAATTGCTTTTATTTTTAACACTGAATCATTATATTTTTGTGAAAACGATTTTTTTTTCAATTTCAATGCAAAAATAAAGTCTGAACATTAAAGCGTCTTCATGAACAAAAGTAATCTTGTTAAATTCAGAAAGTCAAAATCGAACATTTGGCATAAGACTCCGCAAAATAAACATCCTTGGTTGGCTTCCGGTTTCAAAATTATTCGTCCCCAACAAAACTCGACCCATTGATCACAATTTCGCGATTGTTGTTGCTACAGCGGTCAGCCTACAAATACAACAGATCGATATTTGCCGACGACAGACAATTCAACATAGAAAAGACTAAGCAGACCACGTGAAGTTCATGTTCTCGGTTTAAATCGTCAAGGGAAAGTAGACTAGAAACAATGAAATGAGAGTCGACGAGCACACATTTGGATTGGGATCAATTCCTACACACGAGAATGATGGAAACATGAAATATTTTGAACTGCGTTGTCCTCTATGAGCTCCAGAGTGTCTTCAAGTAGCTGTAAATTAAAAAAAATGGTGAATTTTAGGATGGGACTTTCGTCAGAACTCACTATCATTATTAAAGCGATGGATTCATTGGAAGGCCTCATTGGCTCTGTGATTTTATCCACAGAAGATCAAATGTACATTTTAGTCCAACAGAAAGAAACTGAATCTGGCGTCTGACAGTCTCGTGGTGTACAGTGTTCAAGGGCGGATCCAGGATTTTTTTATCCGGGGGGGGGGGGTCCAAGCCCAATATTTTTTCCAGGGGGATCCAAGTCCAAATTATGGCTTAAAATGTAGTAATTATGTAACGTTACACTAAATTTATATAGTCAAAATTCAATTTTCTGCCAATGCCAGGGGGTCCGAACCCCCTCTAGATCTGCCCATGGTGTTTGTATACAATTGAATGCTGAAAACAACTTGGCAAACAGCTTGCAGTATTTCATTCTTCGACAGCTAATCAATAGACAGGATTGAGGAAGATGTTAATGATATTTGAGGCAACTTGTTTTATAATGTGACCATGTGTGAAAATTTATTAGTTTTAGTTCTAAACAGAATGATATCTTCAAATGCATCTACAAAAAGGAACGCGAATAGGGCTCGAATTTATAAAGTAAACTTTGGCATAATTTTGGAAAAACAACAGTAATTCTTGGTTGTAATCATATTCAAAAACTTGCAACTACAGCTTGATTGAAGTTGCAGTTACGAGATTTTATATAAACACTGACTATATATCAATATACATGTACTGTACACCAAGTTTATTTTCATTTTTATTCTGCCAATGCATTTGTTTGTATTTCAAAACTTGATTTTTGGCTTTGTCGTTTCCAAGATGATAAAATTTCATGAAAAGTATCAGACTCTTTAATCTATTTGCATTTTTGACTTATTAGCTTTAGTCCCTGTAAGACATGTGACCTGTCATGCTAAAAGGGACCTTCTGATATGTCCCTTACCGAAAACAAAATTTTGAGAAATTATGTACAAGACTCAGCAGAGGTCAACCAGATGCTTTCTTTTGAAAATTTGACATGTAAGATAGGATTTAAATATTCTAGGTTCAGAAAATTACATTAGAATGAAAAGTACCGACAAGAACCAGTCTGTGCAGACTGACAACTGACCGATACGGTTCACTCTTCCAAGGTCCCTTTTAGCGTGACAGGTCACATATAAGCAGGAAGTTTGTACATTATAATGGCTAATAAAAAAAAATAAAAGAATGATCTGATTGCAATATACCTTTTCTTCTTTTCCTTTAATGTTTTGCTAATCCCCTAAATAGGGCTGCCAGGGTGTTTTATTAGAACTAGCTGGAGATGTTATCCTTGAATGTTCATCTTCTTTAGCCCTTCCCCAAACAAGATCTGGTTTTGAAGAATGTTTGAGAAAAAAGAAGAAAAAGATGATCATCATCATTTCCTTCTATTCCCTCAATATTTTCTTACAATGATGTACTCAAATCCTATGTTATCAGCATTATCACCACAACATCTTCTCTGAGCTCCCAGCTGCTCTCCAAAATAGATTTTCCAGTCAATGTTGGAAGACAATGTCGGAGAGGATATTTGCTGCAACTGGGGATCGAACAAGGGATTTAATGATTGAGATTCGGAGTCGATACCATATGAACTTTTTTAAATGGCAGAATTTTTTACTGTTCTGGTCTTCTGGACTTAATCCTTACCCAAACAAGACCTGCTTTTGATGTTCCTATGAGGATAGGCTTTGGAAAACATTGAGACAAAAGAAGAAAATGCTGATAACCAGCAATTTCTCCTTTTGTCTTAATGTTTCTGTACTACAATGGACACATTTCATGTTCATCTACAGCCATTTTGTTGTTTTCAGCAGCATTTGAATTGATATAGTCTAAATTTTGACCGTTTGGGAAAGGGTCAAGATGCTGCACAGGCGATTAAATCTATAATGATTTTTAAAACCCATTCCCAAACGGCAAAATTTTGGGCAGTTCCAAATTCAATTGACGCTGCAGATGACAAAACTAGACAGAAATTTTCTATAATATTAATTTCCTTAGAAATATTATAGGGCAATTTAGGAGAAAATGATGACCATCAGCAATTTCTTCTTTTGTCTCAATATTTTCCCAATCCCTTTCCATTACAGATGTAAAAGCTCAGATAATATTAACCTATTGCCCAGACGGCAAAATGATAGACTTCCAAATTCATAGGTGTTGCAGACAACAATATCAGATTATTCACTATTCAGATACATGGAATTTAACATGGTAGAAAACATTGTGGAAAAAGAAATTTCTTGTCACAAGCAATTTCTTCATTTTCCAAAATTTTTTCTTGAGCCTTAATCTTGTGGGTGTCAAAGGGCGTCACTGTGTGGTAATGGGTTAAGGCAAAAGGAGAAAATGCTGACTGCAACAATTGGAATACTCTCCATGCAGCTCTTTTTGATAGATTTCATCTGTCACCGGGGCATTGATTTGGTCATTTTAACAGCATTTTTACCTTATTAACACTTTGCCAAACAGCAAAATTCTAACATGCTCAAATATCAAAGCCTCAGGTATTGCAGTTGACATGATTGGTGATATCAAAAGTAGAAAATGTGTATACTACAACACAGAAAAGATTGGGCCAAAAGGACAAAATTCTGGTCATCAGCATTTTGTTCTTTTGTCTCAATCTTTTCCAATGCTTTTTCTGTACGGGAAATCAAATCAAGGTCTTTTTTGGGAAAGAGTTAATGAGTATCATTGCCGTTATTCAGCATCCAATGGAACTACTCGAACCGTGATCATGCAATTGGTCACACATCCAGTTTCCATTCATCCAATTAATCCCTTACCAAACAACAAAATTGCTTGTCCAAATTCAAAGATATTCTAGACGACAATTTCAAGTAAATTAAATCTCGCATGTTTTGGGCTTTTAGGAAGAAAACATTATGGGAAATGAAGAAAGTGCTTGTCACAAGCAATTTCATCATTATCCACAATGTTTTCCAAAGCCATTACCTTGTAGGGAGTCAAAAAGAGACATTGCATGTGAATAGATTAAGGGGGTGAAATCAGATCAATACAGTGCCTCACGAATGAATGTAGCATAAACAGACCATGCATGGATCCAGACAAATTTCCTAGAGGGGGTCGTCTTTTCAAGGACTGACTGCATTGGTGCATGAAAAATTCCTTCAATTCACTTTGATTAGCCTTTTTTACAAGTTTGAGGGGACCAGGCCCCATCCCATGATCTGCTTATGCAGGTATCAATCAAAATCATAATATACAGATAACTTTGTTTTTCATACAAACAAACTAGAGGCACTGAATACACTCTTTGAACCAACGTTCACAGAATGTACCAACTGACACAAGTCATAAATCAGTTTAACAACTTTATTCAGGAAATCATCATCAGTCAATGGTAACAATATATAAAAAAAAAAAAAAAAACAATAAAATAATACTGATTACAAAAGTGACAAATGAAACAGACTATTGTGGACTTGATTTCAACTTGGCCAATCAAATTGCAATGAATAAATGCAAGTTGCTCCTTTGCTAGGAAATTCAATGCAAATGAATATCAAGCAAACATAATGCAAAAATAATGCATTATGGATCACAGCTCTAACCCTTTCCCAAACGGCAAAATTTTAGGGTGATCCAATCCAAAAGCTGCCAAAGACGACAAAATATATGTTGACAGAGAGAGGATTTGTTCTAAAAATATCTCAGAAAATATTGGGACAAAAGGAGAAAGTGCTGATTATCAGCACTTTCTTCTTTTGTGTCAATGTTTTCCTTTGCCAATTCTAACAGGACATCACAAGAGCCGTCATAGACGGATAATGCTCCCCGAATAAGTGTTTGTCACAAAATAAAAATCATCATACATTAAGCCCCCTTTTCCCATGACAGATTTTTTGTACACACATTATTTATAGGATATGGTCTAGAACATCTCATTTATCACAAAATTACAAAATTTCATTGAATTCTGCCCACTGGATGAAGAGAAATTGGAGAAAATCTAATTTTTACATCAAGGCCCCTTTTCCCATGACGCAGCCTCAAATCAACAAACGGAGAAAAAAGTCCCTAGGGATTATGCCTGGGAGTTCACATGTGAAGTTTCGTTGAATTTGGTCCAAGGGTTGCTGAGATATGGCTGTGGACGGACGGACAGCCGGACGGACGAACGGACGGACAGACAGCATGGCGACTATATGCTCCCCCGAAATTTTTTCGGGGAGCATAAAAACCAGATCTTGTTTGGGAAAGGGTTAAATGTAACAGTCCACACACTCAACATGCATTGTGTCGAAGCCATAGGGCCTGTCAAAATTAATTGACATATCCGGAGTTTGACTCATCCGAGTTTGTTCAGTTTTGATTTAAATCAGATTTTTGTTGCTCATCTAGTGTGTTCTTAATTAAAATATAGTAGGCAAAGGAAAGAAATTGCTCAAAATGAACTCTTCCAATGTTGATATTTATATATAACTAGTGCTGACTGTAACAGAGTCTGGCAGATGTCTCAATGATAGATGACAAGCAAGCTTGCAATGACAGTCAGTTTGAAATATTTTAGTGTGAATAGTAGGCTGAGAATACAAGTTGAAATTTGAAAGTAGTTGCAAACATCAAAATTATTGTAAATATCAGCAGAGCAATAGATACAAGAGAGTAAATATCTTTTAAAAATGAACAATTTCACTAAATGTTCATCAAACCCTGTGTTGTGGGTACTCATTAGAATCGTCTCGTCGAGTAACCACAACATAGGGTTTGGATTTGAAATAGAAAATTTAGAATGTCTTAACACGCTCTCATCTGTTGCTCTTGGTAAAGGACAATTTAGGCATTTCAACTCCAAACCCTATGTTGTGTGTACTCATTTAAATATTTTTGAGGAGATGGTCTTAATGACTAACAACAAGATAGAGTTTGCTGAACTAAAAATGATAAACCATATCTTAAGAAGTAAGCCTATATCACCTCTGCTCCGGAGGCCTCTATTCTGCCTCTCTGTAAAAGTTGAAACTATTTATAACTGCAAAGGATAGAAAAAATGAAAGAAAAGGAGAAGTTCATGAAAATCAGTAACTTCTTTTCTTTCAATGTTTCTTTATAGACTCTTTCAATGTTTCTTTATAGACTTTTTCAATCTTGGCAGAGCTGAAAAGGGGTATTGAATTCTCAAAATACAAAATATTAAATTTCCATAAAACCCTGTGTTGTAGGTAGATGATCTGATTAATGGGCAGGGTCAGACACTAACTTTTTAAGCAGATGTCCGGAATGCATAATTTAGCAAAATCAGGGACACTTCACTCTGTAAAATGCAGAATTTCAGGGGTCCCTCCTTAAATTTTGGTGTCCTCGGGATCCCGGGACACTGTTAGTGTCGACCCCTGATGGGGAATGAGTTTATCTAGCAAGCAGTGACTTAATTTCGGACAAACAATACAAAATCTTGAATGTTGTTATAAAAGCTTGTAACTACGGCTTGTCGATTCAAGCCATAGGTACGAGATTTCATAACAATGCTGACGGTTTACCAAAACATTACAGTAAACCAAGTCTATTTTTAGCACAAAATTCATTGCCATTGGAATAGTCTCTCAAAATTATTTAAATTACTACCCACAACATAGGGTTGGGGATTTCAAGTCGTATGTACGAGATTTCATAACAATGCCGACGGTTTACCAAATCATAACGGTTAACCAAGTCTATTTTTAGCACAAAATTCATTGCCATTGGAATAGTCTCTCAAAATTATTTAAATTACTACCCACAACATAGGGTTGGGGATTGCAATAAATATCTTAATCCCTCTTAATAATCTCCTTTGCTCAAAAACAGGTCTTGTTTCACTTTGTAATGATCACACTAAAAGTTCAATAAAAACCCCCACAAAATCACTTTCGTTTCCTATCGAAAAATCCGTAATCAGCTGTATTCTTCGTGATCTATGGTTTACGTGTCCATGACTTCTAAATATTTTCTCGTCTAAAAGTCCCGTAATGACAGTATTTGCGTAGTAGAAGCTGGTGGCAGTGGAAGTAACAGTTAACTCGCAGACCTCGCAACTTTTCTCGTCGAAACTGTCTCGTTTTTTGCCCGCCTCGTCGTAGTCTGGATATTTGATGACCCTTCAACAATGGCAAGCGATAATTCTCCATTTAGCCGAAGATTTAAATGTGTTATGAAGTTCGTATCTTTCAACCGAAGGCAGAGAATAAAGAACAATCGACTGTCAACATTGTTCAGTCGATAAATTGTCCGCCATTATTTTGTTTTTATGTCCGGTTTATTTCCATTGACTAGGACACCTGGCCTAGTTACCAAATCCAGTCTACGAAAAGCGGTAGCCGCATAATAAACATTTCGAAAAAGTCACGTGGGCGCTCTCCATAGTCTCCTTAACATAAAACTGCTTCAGACATATAAACACACGAATCTATGTTTTATTGTACCATTTTCTATCCGGAAGCCTTTCAAAGCATGCGCTAACTGAGTCTGGCTATCAATCCGTAAACTACTTCTTGTTTATTAATTTACATGCTGTGGCCATAGCGCAGTTGGTAGAGAGTCTGAATCTCATTGGCTTTGAACGCGAAGCCATAGCAAATGTCCTAAATGCCATTTGTCTCCTACGAGTGGCGAGTGGCTGGACAATAGTAAATCTATGCGGGCGAGCAGCTGAAGACTCCAAAAAGGTTGTTGTGGTAGTACTTTAAAAAAAGACAAGAATTCATGGTAAGGTGCCCAAGCTGCAATGGTATGATTATGCATAGCTGTTAGGCTTTAACCCCAATTCAATTAAGCAATTGATCTTAATACACAAAGTAGTTTCAGAGACTCCAAAAGGATGTTGTAGTAATACTTATGAGAGAAACGACAGGAATCCATGGTTATATGCTCAAGCTGCAATGCTATGACCATGCATATCCGTTAGGCATTAGCCCCCATTCAATTATTCAATTGGAATCAGAACACAAGTTTGCGTCTAAGCTTGCGCATGTGCCATGTGCCTTCGGGATAGAACATGGCACAAGATAAAACTTAACACAAAAGGGTCCTTGCTAAATATGGAGTTAAATCTAAATTCTATCTGTATTTTCTTAATTTTTTCCTTTTCTTTAATGTTTTCTACAAATCTTATTCAGTAGTCTTGACAAAAAAAAGTCAATCTTATTTTAAGGATTATTCTATTGCATTGTCATTGTTAAACAACCATATTGACTTGGTAAGATGCACCAGCCGCACAATATCACTCAAGTAAAACAGCATTGTTGTCGTTAAACTACCATATTCACTTGGTTAGATGCACTAGCCGCTCAACATCACTCCAGTAAAACAGCAATGATGTCGTTAAACTACCATATTGACTTGGTTAGATGTACCAGCTGCTCGATATCACACAAGTAAAACAGCATTGTAGTCGTTAAACTACCATATTGACTTGGTTAGCTGCACCAGCCGCTCAATATTACTCCAGTAAAACAGCATTGTTGTCGTTAAACTACCATATTGACTTGGTTAGATGCACCAGCCGCTCGATATCACACAAGTAAAGCAGCATTGTTGCCGTGTAACTAAAATATTGAGTTGGTTAGATGCACCAGTCGCTCAATATCACTCCAGTAAAACAGCATTGTTGTCGTTAAACTTAAGTACATTCTCATGCTCAAATCTGAGCATTGTGCTCAAATCGCACAAAATTCACGTGATCTTCAATCGAATACCCTCCAAGGTAGGAGAGTATTCCTTTGAAGTTGAGCATGTTCTCATGAGAATTTACTAAAGTTTTTTTCGAGAAACCGGGGCCTGGTTTTGAATTCCTTAATAGAAATGGCTTGGGGAAACGTTGAGACAAATGAAGAAACTGCTTATAACAAGCAGTTTCTCCTTTTGCCTCAATATTTTTTCAGCTCTATCATACAAAAATCTGATCTTTATCAACATCCATTTTGTCATCTGTAGCAGCTTTCTGATTGGACCACCCTAAAATTTTGTCATTTTGGAAAGGGTTAACCCATTACCAGACGACGAAATTTCAAACTAGTCCAAACTCAAAGATGTTGCAGACCACAAATTCAAGTGAATAAAATTTTACATTTTTGGTCATTTTGTATAGAAAACATTGTGGGAAATGAAGAAATTGCTTGTCACAAGCAATTTCTTCATTTTCCACAATGCTCTCTAAAGCCTTTATCTCACGGGGAGTCAAAAGGCGTCACCGTGTGGTAATGGGTTAAACAAGATTGTTGTGGTTAAACTACCATATATATTGTCTTGGAGTTAAGTCAGTTAGAAAGCCATGTTGACTCAGATCAACTAATATTCTTGGGACAAATGAAACCAGCATTTTCTCATTTTGTCTCAATATTGTCTATGTTATATTGTACACAAATCCCATCTTTATTATAACATATTTTGTTGTTTGCAGCAGCTCTCAAATTTGAACACCCCAAAATTTTGTCCTTTGGGAAAGGGTTAAACTGGTCTAATATGTTGTTGCTTCAAGCCTTGGGAACAGGTGAACATATTTGTGATCAACAAGAATTTAGTACAGCCGGTGCATATACCAAGTCTGATTAAGATCCATTTTGATCTCTTCTTGCTTCTTCATTACTTGTAGCAACTATCAGGAAGTATCATTGCTCTCTGATCAGGCTGCACTTGGGTACAAGCTGATTTGGGAACATAGTATTCAGGTAGTCCTAGTAGATGCAATAAACTAAAGACAATTTTCCAAGAACCCTGCTCATGACATTTTTTTCTCTATAGCACTAGTTAGACACAAAAAGAAGTTGCAACAAACACAGTCTTTTTTAAATCAGAAGTGTTTCAGTAACATAGATGACAGACAAATGAATTTAAAACTCACACCCCCTTGATAGATAAGACTCTTACCTTACTGAGCTATGATGATGTTACTGTTAAGGTAGTCCACCCTTAATGAGATTCATGCCATGTCGGAATTATTCAGGCATTGTCTTCAACATTTGGCATTGGAAAATTCCAACATCAAATTTCATGATGTCGCCTTAACAGGTCAGGTATGTAACAAAATTTAATGTTAACAATGTCCAACAAATTGTGACGTCACATGAATCTCGTTACAGGTGGACTACCTTGAGGAATTTCAAATTCATTGTACTTATTCTAATGTGAAACAAGATGTGACTGCAACACACCAATGCCCTCAAATGACTGAGTTTTCGGACAGACAGACACTTGTAATTCAATATGCCCCTGATCTTTCCATTCGAGGGCGTAAAAACATTTGATTATGATCCGTCTAGTTCTTATGAATTCTAATGAATTTATTGATCATATAAATGACCTGGGATCTTGGGAAATGGCGGCCCTTATGCATAGCATTTTGAAAGAACCATAAATCACTTTACAATAAATTACTTAATAAATGTGTGCAATCTAAATTGGACTGTGCATATCTAAAGACTGATCTTAATCCAGTGTTCTGGGGGCTCAATTGGGCCCACAGCTCTTGGTCAAGGGGGTCATCTAATACAAATACATAACTACTGTTATTTGACCCATGCTTCATTCTCAGTGGGGTCATTTGAGATTTTAGGGGGCCATTTTGGCCATGGCCCCTTCTAGATTCAATACTGTAAATCCATGTCTGTCTTAAATACCATTAACACCTTTTTTCTAAATTGATTTTATTGAATGGGAGTTTGACCCATTCCCAAATGGCAAAAATTCAGACTTTTCCGTATTTGAAGATGTTGCAGACAACAATGTTAAGAAAATCAAATTCAAAGATGTGTTCTGCTTTCATGAAAGAAAACATTGTGGGAGATGAAGAAATTGCTTGCAATTTCTTCATATTCCACAATGTTTTCCAAAGCCAGACGCACAGACGGATGGAAGGACTTAAGTAAAACAAGAGGCCCAGAGGGCCTTATCGGTCACCTGAATCAAATGAGCAAAAACAGTTAAGTAAAATGTTAAAAGTTAACTAATAGCGCAACCCCCCAGCACCAACATTTCTTGACAGTCTTTTTTTCTCTTGTACAAACTTATCTAAAGACTCAAATACCAAATGTGAATTCTGACAGAATTCAATCCAACAATAGAACATTTCTTAATATGTACCCTATTTACCCCCTTTTGGCCCCTTTTGGGACCCAAAAGGGAGATAACTTAATGATTTGTAAAAATCTGAAGCGGCTTCCCATTGGGATGCTTCCTGCCAAGTTTGGTAGAAATCTGTCCAATGGTTCTCAAAAATAAGTAGAAAATGTTCAAAGTTAAGTAATAATGTGAACCCCTCCCAATCCCCCATCCCTAGCATGGCCATTTATTGACGGATTTTTTTCTCTTGTACAAACTTTGAAGTCCTTGCCCTAAAGACTTTAACTTCCAAATGTGTATCCAATGCAACAGCCGGTTCATGAGAAGAAGATATTTTAAGGTTTACAGACCTTCAAAAAATCCCCACTTTCTAGCCATACGAAATGCATCAAACTACAAACACTTGTAAATACACTTCAAATAAGTTGATTCACCTTACCAGATTTCAAGATTATGCTTCAAGAAGAAAATAATTTACAAATATTATTTTACGCTTTATTCATATGCAAGGGCAGTAATTTTGAACATTTTTGTCAAATATTTCCATAAGCATGCATTAATTCAAAATTCTAAACCGTTCAAAATGTTTATGTTTGTATTTGGAATGGAAATGTAACACAGTTTAGGAATTACTGGCACTTTTCAAATTTTGCATCTGGGTCTTTGGTGCTTTTGAGGGTTTGGATACCTTAAAATGTACCCAATTTCCCCCCTTTTTGGCCCTTTATGGGACCCCAAAGGGAGATAACTCCATGATTTGTATGCGGCTTCCTATTAGAACATTTGCTAATAACGTGACCCCCCTCCCATACCCCCTCCCCAGCACGGCCATTTCTGGACGGATTTTTTTCTCTTGTACAAACTTTGTTGTCCTTGCCCTAAAGACTCTAAATACCAAATGTGAATCCAATTCAACAACCGGTTCATGAGAAGAAGACTTTTTAAGATGTACCCTATTTAACCCCTTTTGGCCCCTTATGGGCCCCAAAGGGAGATAACTCCATGATTTGTACAAATCTGAAGCGGCTTCCCAAGGGGATGCTCCCTGCTAAGTTTGGTTGTAATCCGATCAATGGTTCTCAAGAAGAAGTTGAAAATGTTAAGTTAACTAATAACGCGACCCCCCTCCCATCCCCCATCCCCAGCACGGCCATTTCTGGACGGATTTGTTTCTCTTGTACAAGCTTTGTTGTCCTTGCCCTAAAGACTCTAAATACCAAATGTGAATCCAATCCAACAGCTGGTTCATGAGAAGAAGATTTTTTAAGATGGTCCCTATTTAACCCATTACCACACAATGACTCTTTTTGACTCCCCTCAAAATAATGGCCATAGAAAACATCGTGGAAAATGAAGAAATTGCTTGTGACAAGCAATTTCTTCATTTCCCACAATGTCTTCCATCCAAAAAGACATAAAAAATAAAAATTCCATTCACTTGGAATTGTCGTCTGCAGGATCTTTCAATTTGGATCACCCTAAAATTTTGTCGTTTGGTAATGGGTTAATCCCTTTTTGGCCCCTTATGGGGCCCCGAAGGTAGATAACTCCATGATTCGTACAAATCTGAAGCGGCTTCCCATGGGGATTCTCCATGCTAAGTTTGGTTGAAATCTGTTAGATGGCTCTTGAGAAGAAGTCAAAAATGTTAAAAGTTAACGCACGACGACTGACGAAACACGGTCACAATAGGTCACCATTACCTTCGGTCAGGTGACCTAAAAACAATATGTCCCAGTAAGCATTTTTAAGCCAATGGGTTGGCCCTTGTCCCAATGATGAATTTTTTGTTAACCCTTTCCCAAAAAAGACCTGGTTTTAACGTCCCTAAAAGAAATGGCTCGGGAAAACATTGAAACAAAAGAAGCAGTTTCTCCTTTTGTATCAATATTTTCCATGTTGTATTGTACACAAATTCTATCTTTTACAACACCCCTTTTGTCATCTACACCAGCTTTCAAATTGGGCTACCATTAAAAAGTGTTGTTTGGGAAAGTGTTAAAGAAATAGCTTGCATAATAAATAGATTCTGGCTATTAAATTTTTACTTTACAATATGACTTTATATTACAAATCTAAAATGATACTTCCATTTGTAGTGGATTGATAGTCTTTTTGATTTTCTTTTAAATTATTAATATTTGAATGTCTTGAAAAATCTGTGAAGGATTTTCTAACCCATTACCAGACAGAAAGCTTATGGACCATAACAATTTGAAATATGTTGCAGACAACAATTTTGAGTGAACGAAATTCTATATATTTTTTGCATTGGTAGTTCAGGGTAGAAAACATTGTGGCAAATGAAGAAATTGCTTGATTGCAAGCAATTTCTTTATTTTCCAAAGAGTTTTCCACAGCCTTTATCTTGTGGGTGATCAAAAAGCATCTATGTGTGCGAATGGGTTAAAATGGATGCTCATGGGGGAATATGCCCATTTAGCCACAATTCAAAACTGATATTTGAAAGATCTCCTAAAATAGCATCTTGGTTTGTGGTTGATTGATAGTCTTTTCGATAGTCTGTAAATTTCTTTTTGTTTGTCTGTACTTGACACAAACTATATACGAAAGATTTTCTAATTAACATGGGTGCTCTTAGGAGAATATTATTCCCCTTAAGTAACCACAAAGCAAACCAGATATTTTTCACAAAACATACATATTTTGAAAGGTTTTCATTCTGAAGTAGCTGCACATGGCAATAATTATGCTCTATTATGGAGCAAACATGATGTTTCGCTTTGACTAAAGATGTTTATGTCTGATCGAGTGTCTTAACTTCAAATCTCTTCTAGCCGATAACGTTTTGTTACCCAACGTTTTGTTACCGGTCAAATTAATTGTTATTTGTAAAAAAGTTTTCACAGCTATAACAATACCGTCTAAGTTTTCTTCAACCATCAAAGAGGCTATTATTATCCCTCAGATTCTATTGAGATGACAAGCATGTTATATCACCTTCGATATTTTCCAAGTCTAAATTTTCTCAAAATTTCTTTTCCTAGCCCTGGTCCCTAGGTGACAAATTCTGTACAGACTCTTTCATCCAGCTTTATCAAAAGTAACGAATGTGTTCTAAGACTGTCAAACACCTAGTGATTGTATCATTGTTCACGGTTTGTTATGCTGCCTATCGCTGCTGTTGCTAATTGTTCATCAACTCATCCGAAGAATAAATGATTTGGTGTAGCAGTGGTAACACAGGATGTACAGATTGACAAGTCAAAGGCTGTGATTCGATGAGTGCTTCCATGCCTGAAAAAATAACAGAAGTTAAATTGAATTACTGGCTATGACGCCTTTCAATGTATAGATCTCGGAGTTTACTCCGAATATGGGCATTGCCACAAATATGTTTCATGAACGTTTAGTAGATTCCTGTCTGAATGATAGATAGCACTGCCAGACTGAATGTACTGTACAACAAAAAATTCTAGTCCTTTACCAGGGCTGAAGAGAGAAGCTGAAGAGGAACAATCCTCAAAAATCATTAACTTGGAATGAAAGTTTACAAATGATAATAGTATTATATATTGTGTATGTTCACACAATATTGTACAAAAGGAAGACCTTAACAGTGTTTTTAAAAGTACCAAAGCCTAGTCCATCCCCTAATGAAATTCATGCGCTGTCGCAGTCATTTGGGTGATGTTCGTCGACAGTCGTAAATATTCAGCATTGGAACATTCAAACGTCGAATTTTAGATGTCTCCAAAACATGTCCGATATGTAGCAATGTTAACAATGTCCAACAAATTCCGACTCCTTGTGAATTTCATTACCGGACGGAGGCGTACTACCTTAAACTTAAGTTAAGAATCCTACTAGTATGGCATCAATGCATGAATGCCTCTTACTTTGATATCATCCCATATCTTAACACTTGAAGAAGTATTCAAATGCCTGTACATAAGCATTATAGGAATGCTAGTCTGAAACCCTTTCCCAAACGTCAAACACGAAAACCAAATACTTATTGTCCACAATGCATTCCTGACTACGAGAAACACACATATCATGACATGTAATTCGAAAGACTTATAGAGGAGAGAGTTCTGGGTTAAAACAGCAATACTTACCCCGTTTTGGCATAATATTTGATGTTTAATTTGCATGACATCGTTGAGTTGTTGTTGTGGCAGGCATGTAAAATTAGTCTGGAAAATTCGGGCCGAATAGACTTGAGACCAATTTGGATCAAAATACAATTTTCGTAAAAACCTTTCCTAAACGGCAAAAATTTTGACCGGATTTATTCCAATTTACAAGCTGCAGCAGCAGTGGCGGATACAGAGGTGGTGGTCGTTTGAACCCACTCTGTTGTCTGATAATTTTTTTTCATTTTCATACAGAAATTCAATCAAAATTGTGTAATAGATCTAGTAGGAAAACTACACCCCCTAATTATTCGTATGTTCGAACCCCTAAAAGAAATTCTGGTGCGCCGCATAGCAATGAACGAGTTATGTGGAATTTTTTTACATTGTAACGCAGAATATACTGAAGAATTAAGAGAAAATATGCTGATTTCAGCTGATTCAGAGCCCCGCCCCTTCCCCAATTTGAAAACACGTGTCCCACCTTGGGATATGTCTGGATTCACGCATAGATTAGGAAAAAGGTGGGAAAATCTGTCTGGGTACATAGCCTACTAAAAAAAGTATAGATCTAGGTCTATCAGATTGTTTAACTTGGCAACATGTTACTACGGAAATGGAAGTCCCGCATCGAATATGCCAAATATGGTAAATGGAAACGGTTCTTACGGTTCCGTTCATTGGTCGTATAAAATAAACAGGTGCACCTGTATATTCTGAGGTGAACGTATAAAAATATAAGTGCACCTCTAAAAAATAGAGGTGCACGTATAAAATTTATAAGTTCACCTCAAAATATACAGGTGCACCTGTATTTTTAGAGGTGCACCCGGTATCTAGACTTTTGACCCATTTGGTACGGCATAGTTTTATACCGAAATGACAGCCACACGTTATGATCACATTTATTTTGTCATATTCGTCTGTTACGAGAACACAATGTAGGAAAAGTTCAACCTTGACAGCAAATTTTGCCTTGGGTATACAGGTCACACGGGTCGTACACAGGTCACATCTTAAACATAACGGTGGATCCTTAATGTCCTTTTGAGCGTAAGAGTGATGTTTTGACAGTTGTCTGGCGTATTTGATATAGTGCACGTTGGGACGGGTTCTTGATGTCTCCATTTTACGTTGAGATTGATGGCTCGACAGTTACTTGCCATAAACACAGTACATAAATAGTGCATATTACGGTTAATGTCCATCGTAATATTATGAAGGCGTCTGGGTCACTAGGTGCGAGACTAATTGTCCATACATAGTGTCTGTGTCAGGTACGTACAAGGTTGTTTGTGGGTAACTTACTCGCCCCATGTCATCCTAAATTTCTATAAAGACATGAACATAGACTAACTGTGCAACGTAACATATTTTAGACAATGTATAATCATGTGCAACTCCAAAAGAAGCAAATACCACTAATTTTAATCTGAATTAACCTTTTTAGAATTTCCATACATCCGAAATTTTAAAGTAACTTTATTTGTTCTAACAATGTCCCCTATTTTCCAATATTTTAAACTTTTACAAAGCTGATTTCAGATTTCTCTCCTATTCTTTCCCGCTTTTTGTTACTTTCGTGTTATTTTCTTAACTAGAAACCTTCCCATCGGCCCTATGCGATTACTACATGCTGATTATTTGAAAACATACAGAAAATCTTTATAAACATATTTACAAGTTCTAGAACTTAGTATTCAAACAGTAATTACGGCAGTTATGAAAACGTAAATCGCCATTTGACTGTTTCATGCATCAACTATCGTTAAACGCATCTGGGTTTTTTTCTGCGCCTGTCAGAAATACGACAATTAATTATTGCCTACAGCGAGATTTAGTTACACACTTTTCGCTCTACGTAAACAGTGTGTTACAGTCGTAACACGCAAAAACGTTCTATGTGCGAATTATTCACCCATCAAAACACATAAAAACAATTGAACTATTTACACATACATTGATTTTGCCCAAGTTTTATTAACCAAGGAATATGACTGGACATTTGGAATCATGTTTGTCCCTTCTTGAACTTAATTTTGCTACATGTAATAATTTCAGTTCCGAGTTGCAGGAATTTCGTTTGCAAACTGGAATCATTCTGCACTGCATTTATCGTTTGATCTATATCTGATTGATTGTCGGGACTAGACGAGTAATTTTGAACAGACATTTGCGCCGAAGACTCAATTTCACCGGAACTTGCATTTGACGACATAACGTCAATTTCCGCATGCGATGGACTGTCTTGGTTTTGATTGAGATCAGATTGTTGACTATGATCGGCCAAATCACTCTCAATTTTCTGATTCAAATCACTAGCACTATGCAACCGTTCATTGTGCAAACGGCGGAGGCGAGCTTGTAAATCTCTGAGATTTAGATTATCTTCTGAACAAGACGACAAATATCGCGTATCTTTTTCACTCCTTGTTTTTCTTTTTTGTACACGCACCGTTTTTGAAGTAATATTTGAGTGTTCGCTGTCCGAACTTGACCCACCATTTTCTGATTCATATCTTTTTAAGAACCTGCAATTTCTTATTGGTCTAGGGTTAATTTGCGTGTCACTAGGTAACTTCCAGTCTAAAATATCAGTTTTTCGCACCTGGTCTACGTGAAACTTTGCTATTTCGTGGTCCAGCATATTTTTAATAATTAGATTTTTAGGACCAATAACCGAGATTACACGGTAATACGGTTTCCATGACTGACAAAATTTTGTTCTCTTCTGATCTAAATTTGCATAGAAAACAGCGTCACCAATTTGAAATTCGGTTGCCTTCGCATATTTATTTGCGTGCTTGTTACGTTTCCGGGTTGCCTTTGTTATGTGATAATATGCTCAGCAAAAGGTTTCGTGTCCTTTTTCCAAAAGATATTTGTACCCTTCATTTCCATAGTAATGCATACGTCTTCCCATTAATGTATTTACTGAGAGCAAAGGATCTTTGCAAAATAGGACGTTAAAGGGGATCATAGTGTTATTTATCGAAATGCCAAAACGAATCCCGTCTAAGGCGTTTGGGAGTAACAGATCCCAGTCCGTTGGACTATTATCGCACAGTTTTGTAATAATTCTGCAAATGGTTCCACGTGAACGTTCATTTTTAGCGTTCCCCTGCGGACGATAAATAGTAGAGCGTACGTGAACAATGTTCATAGACCTTAAGAAATCTTGCATAGCTTTTGAAACAAAGATAGAACCATTGTCAGTGATAAATTTTAATGGTGCACCATACCTAAAAAAGATTAAATAAAAAATGCTGTGATAACATCTTACGTCGTGGCTTGCTTCGTGGCGACAGCCTCGACCCATGAACTGACACATGAAAACCAAAATATATGAATTAGAGGCATTACCTTTACAAACCGGTCCAATGACGTCACATGACACTTCTACAAAAGTGCCTAACGGAGGTTCCCTATCTATAATTGGGCTTTTCTGGGCTCGCAAATTCACAGATTTACATGTCACGCATTGTGAGTTAAAAGCAATTATATCCTTGTACAGGTTGGGCCAATAAAACCCCCTTTTTATTGATGAGTACATCTTCTGATACCCATAATGGCAAAGTTCATGAAAGGATTTTAGAACAAAGGTTCTAAGATGACTTGGTACATAAATTCGGAGAATAATTGGCATGTCATCGGGGTCACTAATGAAAAACAAAATGTCATCTTGAATTATAAAACGCCTACTTTCACTAGGGGGTAAGGAATTAGTTTTGACCTTCTCAATTAATTTCGTCAATTCAGTGTCCTTCTGTTGTTCACTTGACATATCTAATTGCTTTAAGGGTGGAAGTTTAAGAGGAGGCAACATTTCTGGGGCTTTTGGTCTTGCTAAGAATTTCGTTTGGGTCGAATGACTGTGTGTTTATAATATTGACTGAATTCGACAGGTCTTGGCTAGGTGAATTGCCTGAGGGCACGTCCCTTCGAGCAGCGTCGTGAGATTCACACGCGCGTGACAAATAGTCTCCGGTTAAATTACGCTTTCCTTCTATGTACCTAATTTCACAATCATACGCCGAAATCTCTAAGGCTATCCGTTCTAATAGCTTATTGCTGAAATTTGAAGACAAAAGGTGAACTAAGGGGCGATTATCTGTGTATATCACAAAAGGAACACCATGAAGATAGTAATCTAACTTTTGAAGTGCGAATTTGATTGCATAGGCCTCCTTTAAGATCACCGAATATTTTCTTTGAGACCTAGAAAAGGCATGACTTATGTAGTGAATTGGTCTTCCATCTTGATTAGAACTGCTCCAAACGCGAGATCTGATGCGTCGCAGTGTAAAACAAACTGCTTATTGAGAGAAGGGTGACTTAACATTGGTAATTTCGCTTATTCAAAAATAAGTCTATCATAGGCATTTTGACATTCTTGATTCCAATGAAATTTAACACCTTTACATGTCAGATACGACAGAGGTAAAATTATACTGGAATAATCAGAAATAAACCTTCTGTAAAACCCTGTCATCCCCAGGAAACGACGTATGTCCCTAACTGAATTTGGAGTTTTAAGTCTTTTCAACGCCTCTATCTTATCCGCGTCTGGTTGTACGCCGTCAGCTGTTATCGTGTGTCCGAGATAGGAGATCTTATCTTGTAAAAAGTGACATTTTCGTAACTTTAATTTCAGATTATTGGACTGTAGCTCTTTGAAAACAGTTTCAATGTGCCTGAAATGATCGTCTAAATTTTTGCTAAAGATTAATATGTCGTCAAGGTAGACAAACGTAAAATCTCTGTGATCCTTTAAAACATGAGTCATAACTGATTGGAACCAGCTCGCTGAAATATTTAAACCCCTTGGCAAGCGCTCAAATTCCATATGAAATCCGCCTGGAATTCCAAAAGCAGTCTTTTCCTTTGATTTTTCATTTAATTCTAATTGGTGATAACTATTACTCAGATCGAGACAAGTGAAATATTTGCTGCAATTTAACGATGATAAAATGTCTTGGATATTTGGGAGAGGGTGAGAATATGATTTGATGTGCTTATTTAATTGTCTATAATCTATTACAAGTCTCTTGGAATTCTCCTTTTTTGATACTAATAAAGCCGATGCACAGTACTCAGATGTAGAGTGTGTCAGTATTCCAGCCCTAAGCATTTGATCTAACTTGGACTTCATTTCATTTCTTTCGGCAAATCGTACCGGATAGGGCATAATTTTTATTGGCTTTTCGTTTGTTGTTTCAATCGGAATTTTCAAATGAGGGTAGCATCCTAGATCTAATTCACCTTGGCTAAACACATTCGGGAACTTACTTTCTAAATCTTGCAATCTAGTTTTGTGTTCTTCTGGCGTATTGATCTGGTCAAGATTGAATGAGTCTATTGAATTAACAAATGCATCGGCTGGTCGCTTACCAGTCTCGGAAGACGACGATACACTGTAATTGTTCAAATCACTCAATTGGCCCAATATACAACCACGTTTAAGCTTGAATGTTCTGTTAGACTCATTTATTATTTGCATGGGGAAATTCCTATCTTTCCTTAGATGAATAAGACAATGAGGAATACGAATATTTGGTTCATCAAAAATAAAACCTTTCCTAACTTCTGAAATTTCGTAATCAGGATTTATTTTAAGAGACGGATTTTTCTTTACCTTCGCGTAAAGTGTGTGTATTGACCGCGGTTTTAAAATGACATTTTTTGACAGTCGGACGATAGACGCGATTGTTACGTCATTTTCCAAGCTAATGTAAATATCTCTTACTTTAAGGGTATTGTAATGAAAGTCTATATGGCACGAATTTCTCGCCAAGAAGTCCTTTCCCAAAATGCAGTTTCTATTTAGGTTGTCTGTAGTAATAAATTTGTGGGTTAATTTGAGGTTGTTTATTTTTAAAGACACATTTGCAGCACCTAAAACATTTATATTATCCCCCGATGCTGACGATAATCTGATATTTGTTTGTTCTAAATTTGGTTTGGTTTTAAAGGAGTCGAATATTCTTTTATTTATCAGAGAGAAGCTGGCACCCGTGTCTACGAGGCATCTTATAGATATGGAATCGCCAATTTTGACAAGAATTGAATTTGGAATCTCACCCTCCTTTAAATGTTGATTGTAAGACAATGGTTTCAAATTCTCTAGAAGGACGGTCCTTTGTCCTTTAGAGCCATTAAATGTATCTGAAAATGTTGACGTTTCACTGTTACGACTGAAACCTTGTTTCAGTTGTAAAAATTCTTTGCATTCGGACCTGATATGCCCAAGCTTTCGACAGAACCAGCAAATAGCATAATCTCTACGTTTGATGTGTTTCTCCGAGTGTTTTTGCTCAAATGAAGAATTGACTGGAATTCGACTATCGTTTCTATCACGTTGAAAATGATTCGGTAAAGGACGATTTATTGATTTCATATCTGCCATGTTCGATTGATGCGCGTTATTGTTTTGAATGTTGTTAATAATATTTAACTGACCATCATCTTGATTCAAGTTGATTGTAATAAATATTCGGTGCGGACAAAGGATTGCATCCTGATCTTAACAGAATTTTGATTTTTGTATTTTGTTCATGAACAGCCAAATTAACAGCATCTTGGAATAATTTAGGATCTTCTCGAATTAATCTTTGCTGAATGTCTATATCCAACAGTCCAGATATAAAGAAATTTAATATTTGATGGTCAATCAATTCCGTATTTGCATTGAAATCTTTGTATGCAGTCTTGGCTAAAGAATATAACCTGTCGGCGAAATTCTGTATGTTTTCTGAATTTTCCTGCCGTATTTTGCATAAGTCCGAAAACAACAAGAAAGAATCGTGAATTTTGCCAAACGTTTTGGAAAGCTTATCTTTGAATTGTTGCCACGTAGCATTTGGGAATTCTTTTAAATTTCGTGAAATGAAATTTGAAACAACTCCTTCACTGTACCGATAACACAGTAATTTTTGCCCATATTCCGAAAGATTATTTAAGGTAGACGCTTTTTCGACATTTTTTATCCATTCCTCGAATTTCGTATTTTCCCCCGAAAAAGTTGAGATAAGGTTAGAGAGATTCGAATTAGCGATTTGATCCGTTAAACGTTTTATATGTTGCACAATGTGGTCTGTCATATCCGAAATAGAAATAAAGAAATCAATGTATGTCGTAAGTTTCTACTAACCTCATTTCCGACTCCATCCGTGGTCCGTGATGTGCGGGAAGCTACTCCGTGATCGTTCTGATCACTGGCGCCACATTTCCCGTTCTGTGGCAAAACAGCCATAACAACGGTGTTAGATTATAGTTCTTTAAACTTAAAGCTACTATTTCCCAGATTTGGACCCAAAAATTGTCAAATACCAACGAAATGTACACTTTTTAAGATTTATATGGCCTGATTAAATGATTACGACAAACTATTGAAGCAACGACTCATTTTTTCGCAATTTGATACCAAATTCATGAAGCGATATCGAAAGTAGGTCAAAACAGTAGGACATGCGACTTTCTTAAATGACGTCACAACATACATGATGACGTCATATTGAAATTCAAGTATGAATCTCGTTTGAATCATGGTCCGCGCTGTATGCGCATGTGCAACAATTTCAAAATAATTGACCAAACGCCGACTCCCAGTCTAAAAAATCGATTAGCCAATGAATGACCAGGAAATAGGTCACGACCGGGTCACGACCTCGGCGTAAAATAAACAAATTACGCTTTTAGGACAATGGAAGTTTTATGCCCGATATCGATATTCTGCATTTTTAAAGCAAAGAAAGTAATATACTGTTATTTGTGTGGACATATTGTTTATTATGTTGTAAATTCGATGAGGGAAAATTGTGAAGCGAATCCGATGGTGCATTTGTAACCAGACTGTCGTTAAACGGATCGTACTCAAGGTGTGTCGTTCCGAGATTTAAGGGAAAATCTCGAAAAATGCATTAGAATCGGATGGATTTAAACATACGGTCGCCCTCGTGACATGCTGAATGTGAAAACTGTTCAGGAGAATCACATTGCTGTTTGTTTGCACGAAGGTGAGCAGAGTTATCGTCGACTAATTTACCCCCCCCCCGTGTCGGTACAAGTTCGGCTCCCGTCAGTCCCCTCAAGTGTAGATTTGTCCAGAATTGTGTGAAAACTACTAATTTATATCTAAACATTTTGTTGTGAAACTAGAAATGGTAAACCATTTCCCAAACTGAGCAGTTTTGGACTGATCAATACAATGGGCTAAAACTGTAAAAGTAAACTGCTTATTTTACCTATGTAGATTGATGAATCATTGATGCTATGCAATGTTCATCGCATAACTATAGCCTCGATCAAGATGTAGTTACGAGGTTTTAGAATATTTAGAAATAGCAAAATGAAAATGATGTCACAATTTACTGATTCCTATTTGAAACCAGTTGTGGACAACAAATATTTATTGTCAAAAGTAATAAATCTACATGTCATGCATGATAATATTAAGGAAATGAGAGAAATTGCTGTTATTCAGCAAATTCTTTTTGTATCGCGCCTATGGCGCGATACATATTGTGGTATACATATTCTAATTTTAGAAATTACGTCATGAGGGATAATTATTTGTACTTGAAAGTCGTATATATAACCTACACATAAACTGTTTACACGGTATAATTTTTAAAGCAGTACTATAAGTATACATTGAAGTTCGTTTAATCTCAGACCACGCTGAAAATTCCTGTAAACAAAATTCTAGTATAGTTTTATACTTGCCATAGCAATGGAAAGTCCCTACATCCGGTTTGCCCATGGTGGACATGTATTTTTCCTATCCGTTTAAATGCAACGCATTTATGCATACCATTTCGAATCGCAATAAGAAATCAAAGAACGAGAAGTACCTTACTATTGAATGACCACTACATGTTCAATTTGGACTGGTCAACTTGCATTGTTACAAGGGATCGTCTTATCTGACTAGATATGTGTAGGCATATTGCTAGTAGAACAAATGGGTTTTCTCAAGCGTTTTTCAAAATTGCATTACAATGTGAATTCCTACTTTCGGTTTGCCCATGGCCTATCCGATTCGCTGCATCGCTTCCTAAGAACTCAAAGCACGATAAAGACTTTAGTATTGAATGAACACTGCATGTACAATTTTTAGATGATTAGATTCCATAATTTCAAGGGATCGTCTGAACTAAATAGGCATGTGTATAACTAGTAGAACAAATAGGTTTTCTCAAACTTTTTTTCTAAAAATTACAAACTGTTAGGGGTTTTCACATAAAAGAACAACTCAATTTTTATGTCTCAACAGTTTTTGACTGGATGGATTTCAAAACCGTTCAAAAGAATACTTTATGCTCAATCAATTCGCCGCCACAATCAAAACTTTAGTCTTGCACTTTTTGTTACACTCTAGTAAATCTCCTCGTATGTGTCGCTCGTTCTTTGTGTTTTTTTGTGTGTGATAAGTACAAATATAGGTCCCGATTTATGACCTGGCAGAGATGATCTGCCGGGTGAATTATTGAGACATATTCATGGTATTGTTTGTATTGTGTTACAGCTTAAATCTTAAACATTCCTTATATATTTGGCTTCATTTTAGCGGCTGGCAGTTGTCACTTTATATGGCATTTCTGTATTTCTTTTTTTTACATCTAATTTATTGCTCCGCCGGACAAAAGAAATAAGGATCATATCCGTGGCTTTGTGGCTGTTGTGCGTTCGTTCATCTATGTCTGTTATCATAAACGTTTCCTATTCCTGCTGTTATCAAAGCATTTTCAGATTCCATAGACTAAGATTAGCATGCACTCAGATCTATTCAACACAGTCTGTTCTCTATTGAATGATTATACGAACAAATAAGCTATAATAGATTCACAATTAAACGAGAATAATTTCAGTTGTTTTGATAAAGCAATTCAACTGTAATTATTCTCGTTTAATAGTGAATCGATTATACAGTGGTCAAAATGTTCCGGTTTGGAAAATTTACTTGATACGATTTTTATATTCCGAAGGCTAATGGATAAACAAGTACTTTTTTTCTATTTAATTAAAGTATTTTTATATATTCTGACAAAAGGCTAGCGGGGCTTATGCCACGGTCCTGTTTCCGGCGTACGTTCATGTGAAAACTTCTCCAAAAATTACTAGGCCAGTTTCAATCAAGATTCAAACAGGAATCTTCTAGCAGGAATCTTCCTTGCATGGAGCCTTTCGAATTGTTTTTGTTTTCTTTTGTTTTTGTTTTGTTTTTTATTTTTTTCGAAAAATAATTTCATAGTGAACTGTGGTTACTATGGTGAACTTTCAATTTTTGTGTGTGTGTGTGTGTCTTTTTTTCCTTCTTTTTTTTCCAAAAAATAATTTTACGGAGAAAGGATTCAGGACCATCTTGGCCCTAATACCTTGCTGAAATATTCGGTTTCCTTTCTTGTTTAAGTTAATTTTTATCGCCATTTATTCAACTGCAACATTTAACCGCTACCATGGCTTAGTGGTTAGGACGTCCGCCTTGGAAGCAGGAGGTCGAAGGTTCGAATCCCAGTGGAAGCCGGCCTGCCGGATTAGAACTGATGTGACCGGTTGGTGAGTCGCCAGCTAATCAAATTAATGGTTACCGTAGACCCATCTCTGCCAGACGCCCGGCATCATGAGTCGGGAGGTACTGCGTATTGAGAAAGAGAGTGTCTCATAAGCCAAAACTGGCTGGCCCTTTAAATAGGGGTGACACTATAATAAACAAACATTTTTATTGTTTGACCAAATTTACCTGAGACTCATCGTTTTCCGTAAGAGTATTCCGGCATTCATCGGCGTATTCGATAGTTTCCGCGTGTTTATACCCTGCGCTGTGAAAAATGTTAACTTTATTTCTGCATGATCTCATTGAACAAAGAACTAGCGTAGTGGAAAGACGCTGGACTTTCAATTACAGAGACTCAAGATCGAACCCAGCATTTTACTGATCAAACTTTTGTTAAACTTTTTTCTTTCTTTTTTTCCTATGAAATGGAATACTTAATTAATGTATTAATTTATTGATTGATGAAATACTTATCTTTTTAATTTTCACAATAATTTTAGTTCACTAAATATCTTTTCCCTTTTTATCATAATCTTTATTCGTTCATTTATCATTTATAATCTTCCCTTGAACGTTGCTGATGTGTTGGTCTCTCGCAGCTTCTCTGGAATCAAAAAGACATTGACCCTGCTTACTCCATTTGTATTGATGGTTAAGAAACTCCAAAGGTTCTGGGTCCCCCAGTTTTCTAAAAAAGTTGAAACATCAGCAAACACGTTTTTATATTACCTGTATCTATAGGGTTTCGACATTTCTTGAACGACTACTTAAAGTGAAAGGATTCAAGTGAACTGATTGAGGTTTACCAAATGTATGCATGCATTTGAAAAAAAAAATACTAGTAAATAAATGTTGATAGTAAAAATATTAAACAAAAGCGCTACTGGGATTCGAACCACGGACATATGGTTTACAGAAGAGTCGCCTTACACACTAGGCCACTATTATTCGGTATTGTCTGTAAATATTGACCTGATCCCGATGAATATACAATGAGTAATTGTGACACGGAATAATCAATACTCGCCAGCAATCCTCACTGTCGAGCTGAGTCGATAGTTTCCATAAGCATCATGACATTGAATTCTGCACATGCTTCTCGTGCAAACATATGTTGGAGAGAAATTATTTCGCATTACAATTACTCATTGCATATTCCACAGGTTCAGGTCAATATTTTCCGACAATAGATATTGCTCAGTGTATAACAGGACTTATACAGATTATAGTCCCGATGTAGAAAATACGGAAAGACCCGAATATTAACGGAATATGCAAGGAGTCTCTTTTCAATCTGGTCAAACAATAACACTTTTGTATTTGCTTATTGTCCAACAAGATTAACCCGGTACATCTGCATATGTAATGACCCCACTTCGACAATGTTTTGTTAAGACACTCAACTAACGGATTTTGCGCACGAAAATTAATCAGTTTCAGTTTAATGTGGTCAGATAATACACCCCCTCCTATGTTGTTTAATTAATGTATACAATGGCTGAACACACAAAAAATGGAAATTATAGACTAGCACCAGCATATGCAGACATGCAATCCTATTTCGGTTTTCACTGCATGTTGACTTACCCAGACACTTGTACCATTTTATTCACTACTTTGGTATAATTTTTTAAGCGCGATACAATTCATTTTGCTGTACAGTACAGCAATTTTTTACTTGTTTCATTATGTTTTCAGAAGTTGCATGACAATTCGTCAAATAACAAAATGCCGAAAAGTGTTGAGTTTCGTTAAGTATAGCAAATCTTCGAAATATTGTTCGAAAAGGTAATTTATCGTAAAATTCAATTATCAGAAAAACAGGACACCCATTCTCAGCCAAATATTCTTCACCGGAGTTAAACCTTTCTCAAACAAGACTAGATTTTGATGTCCATAATAGAAAAGGCAGGGGAAAACATTGTGACAAGACATGCTTATTTTAACTAGCGTTTTATCATTTTTCATTACTATCTGTGCTCTGCCACACCTTAATTTCGTCTTTAATCATCAACATCATCTTTTTGTTTTCCGACTTAAGCTTTAGCTTTCAAGTCAGAACCATCTAAAACGTTACTGTTTGGGAAAGCGTTATAATGAGTTTTTACAACAGGTTTTCCTTCTTTCTACCTTCAGCATTTCCCAGAGGGCAGTCCAATGGACAATTATTACCCTGTTCCAGATCCAATTCCAGCAGATTTGATAAGAGAATTTTGCTAAAAGGCCTCCTGCGAAGAAACCAGCCCTATCAGAACCGACAAAATACAAGAGCCGTCAGAGACGGACAATGCTCCCCGAATAAGGCTTTGTCACAATAAATGTATGCCATACAGAGCTAAGATTAAGCTAACAAACGATAAGCCCCCTTTTTCCATGACATACTTTTTATACGCAAATTTCAAGTAGTTTATTGTCAAGGGCATCTGATTTGCTACTCAAATATGAAATTTCATCAAATTCTGACCATTAGACTATGAGAAATTAGAGAAAAAGTGTATTTGACCTTAAGTCCCCTTTTCCCATGACGAGGCCTCAAATCCAAAAACTGGGAAAAGTACATCGGCATTATGTCATAGGGAGTTCACATGGTAAGTTTCATTTGATTTGGCCCAAGGGTTATAGAGAAATCGCTTCGGACGGACGGACGGACGGACGGACGGACGGACGGACGGACGGAATGACGGACGGACGGACGGACGGACGGACGGACGGACAGACGAAGCGGCGACTATATGCTCTCCCTTCGGGGAGCATAAAAAGATGTTTTGGCTTGAAGAAATTGCAAGGTACACACTAGGACAAAACCTAGTCACATATATACACACACATTTTTATCATTTGTTCACATGTTTTCAAGGAAAAAAACAACAAAATATGAAGCTATATACTTTTTATTCTTTTGTTCAGACACTACAGACAGCTATGTTGTGTCTTAGCAATGGACTGATTTTTGGTTATTATGTAAATAAGTAACAAATTTCAAAGAAGCCATGTATTAAGATAGTCAATCCCAATGAGATTTAAGCGAAATCAAATTATTCGGGCTGTGTCATAAACATTCGGCGGTGGAACAATATACACAGCCGGATCTTTACGGCACCCAAATAGATTGGGATACATAATTTTTTTTAACTATGTCACGAAAAATTATGACCTTGCATGAATCTCATTTGGGATGGACTATCTTAACATAACTAAAACATTATAGGGATGTAAAGATGTTGGAATGTTCAGATTTAAAAGCTGATGCAGAGAACAAAATGCATTAAGGTAGTCCACCCATAATGTGATTTGCGCAGCGTCTGAATTATTCGGGCCCGGTGGAAAGCATTCGGCAGTTGAAACTTTCCACCGCCTAATGTTTAAGATAGTGCCCGAATAGGTTCGGACACGAAAAGACAACACTCGAAAAAAGCTGATGTTTTATGAATCTCAAAATGGCCGCATTACGGATATTCTACCTTAAAACACAGTCGTCCAGGCAAAAGTAGAAAATGTGGGTTATAAGCAATTTTTTCTTTTCTCTCAATGTTTCCGGTAAACGATTTTTATAAGGGATCTCAAAACCATGTCTTGTTTCAGAAAGGGCTAACTAAAAAAATAAGTAAACAATATCATGGTTTCCCAACATTTAAATGCTAATTATCAGCATAATTTTCTTTCGCCCCAATGTTTTATGAAGCCTTCTAAAAATGGAATGCCTACAAGAATGAACGACATCAAGAATTTGTATAAAATAATTTGTGTACTTTCAGCTGTATCACTACAAGAATTTCTGGTGCTGATGTCTAAAACAGCATATGAAAGGAGAAATTGGCTCAACAAAAACTGGGATAATAAGGATGCCAGGAGTACAGATAAAGAACAGTCTGAACAGAATAGGGCCAATAGAAGAAAATCCTCATAGTGTGTGTTGTCTGTTTGTTACTGTCAAAACCTACATGTATTAAAAATGAAAAAAAAATTGCTTGTTTTGTATTATATTGAATTAGTTGCAACAGTATTGAATAAAAACCAGGTTTTGCAATTACCATTGTTGAAACAGGTTCTGGTTTGATCCTTGACCCCCTTGGTTTATCTCACTGTTGTGTAGGACTTTGTGCATGAGTTGTTTTCTGTGACAGGACTTTGTGGGTCAAGTGAATTAAAATTTAAACCTTTCTCAAAAATTAAAATTTCAGACTGGTTCAATTTGAAAATTGTTGCATATGACAATATATTTATAATCAATAAAAGTAAAATCCATTAAGACAAATGGAGAAATTGCTGGTTACCAGCATTTTCTTTTGCCTCGTTGTTTTCCTAGATCTTTTCTTTTTGGACAATAAAAACATTTGTACCAGTTACCCTACCCCTTCACCCCCAACCAGGCCAAAAGATAGTTCTGGAAATTTCTGTGAAGATGAATGGGGCTGTACTTTTTAACCATTTCCCAAACATGACCAACAATACAACAGGATTGGGTAAAATATACTGATGAAGAAACTGTTGATAATGAGCAACTTTTCATACTGGCACAGCCAAAAGTTTTGCTTTTGAGGAAAGGGTTTTCTTCTTTTGTCTGAATGTTTTCACAAATCTTGTTAAAAGTGTCAAAAGAAGTCATTGTTTGGGAAAGAATTAGATGACATGCTTAGTTTATAATATAATACATGCCCGTAGGAACAGGGGGTTGGGGGCTAAGCCCCCCCCCCCCCAAGTTGGCCAAAAATGCCAAATTTTCTTAATTTTACACTGAACATTTTGGGAAAATCCAAATTAGCCCCCCCCCCCCAATATTCAGGACAAGGGCTTTAGCCCCCCCCTCCCAATATGAAATTGCTTCCTACGGGCCTGTAATATGACGTTTACGCTTCACTGATTCCTTACACAAATACGTGTAGAGTCTACATAATGGAGGAAGAAGATATTGATGTCCGAATTTCTTTACTGCCGAACAAAGGTACACTTGCAAAACAAATGTATGCGTGCTAAACGTGTTGGGACGAAGCTCAGGGAAATTTTCGTTTATTTGAAATGAAAAATAACAACCCTTGCAGCCAAAGAAAGCTTCTGCAACAGCTTTCTTTTGTGTGTCAACCAACTTTGTGTTGATCTGCATTCCGTATCTTGCTTCGACAAACACTCGCCTTTATAGCGATGTCTGTTGTTATTTTTTCTTAGAAATTTAAACCCATCAACGTAGCTTTCTTTAGCAAACTTCCTGCCCTATCGGCGTTGTTTAAGCATCGTCGATATTAGCACAAATAGCTGACATGTACCGATACCGGCCAGTAAATCCTTCAGCTTGTTTACATCCGCCATGTGTTCGTTGTCCTAGATTCCGAATCGATACGTCACGTGATATTGGGGGCGGAGCGATCTATCGATTGGCGTTTGGTCTATTCTAACCCCATCAGTGATGGGGTTGAATTTAGGTTTGGAGTCTCCCTAAATTCAGCTATCTGTCTTGTAATTTCGGCTCATTCTCTGTCTGAATCGCATATTATTAACCATCCCGAGGTTGTCAACACAAAATGTTTGCATATTTTTTCAAAAAAATTCATTTTTTGCAATTAGAACATCTGTTACCGTCACCCTTTAATATCCGTATAGTCATAATGTTTAACAAGCATAATGGCCGTTTAGCAACGAGACAAGACTAAAAGCCTGGGCCCCATGTCCAATACACAACCCTAGGTATTTATACTCTTAACTGTCATAAGATTGGCATTTCTTATGACAGTCAATGGCCTCGGGTTATGCATAAACAAGGTCGACTACATCCATACACTAAGTTAGAGTACATATATTAACTTTTCTCAAACGACATTTAAATATCAAGGCCATATCTCGATACCCTACCTTGTTTGACGTTACACATTAGACGTCTCAGGTCTTAAATATAAACCAAAATTTGAAATACTGTTGTTAACATAGCAAGTATTGTTGTCTGAAAATTTGATTTCAATCCGAAACCCAATATGGAGATATAAGCTTCAACTTGCGAAATTGCTTAACCCTTTTCCCTCAGTATAGTTAAATACCAATCAAAATTTTACATGATCGCCAATGACTTTTCAGCAGCTGAATTGTATTTGTCCATTACTTCTTTGGTTTGGTGACGTGGAAAAGGGTTCTCTAATCCAGAGAAGCCATCGATAAGCAAGTTGAGTGAGGGGTGCTGTTGACTATTCACATTTGAAAGCTACATATATGCATGATGTAAACAATAAAAATCACACAACCTGTTTTGTTAAAATGTCACGTGGAGGAGCAGCTGATGGTACGGATCAGAGGCCCGTATTGTCAACTGTCTTGCGACCATTCTTTGTGTAAACTGTGCAAAAAGATAATTGATTGCATGATAAACTAGAAATCTATCACTGAAGGTGATAAAAATACCCCCGCCACCACCTTTGTTCGGACAAGCGTTTTTGTTGAATGAGGAGCCTTACTCAGAAATTGTCAATCCGATTTTATTGAAATTTGGTCCAATCAGGGGCAATAACTCAGAAAGTATCGGTGTGATTTCCATGAATTTTGCATCTTGCCTATAAACAGGTCCTAATGCATACCTGTGCCAAGTATGAAACAAATCGTTCAGTAACTGTAGGAGGAATTGTCCGGACAAGCATTTTTGTCAAATCAGGGGCAATAAATCAGAGAGTGTTGGTCTGATTTTCATGAAATGTGTGTCTTGCACATCTACAGAAGTTAATGCACACCTGTGCCAAGTATGAAGCAAATTGGACAGTAACTAAAGGAAAAGTTGTCCGGACAAGCATTTTTTGTAAAATCAAGGGCCAAAACAGAGAAAGTAAATGTCAGATTTCCCTGAAATTTGCGTCATGCACATCTACAAGTCCGAATGCACACCTATGCCAAGTATGAAGCAAATCGGACAGTAAGTGTAGGAGGAGTTATCCGGACAAGCATTTTTTTGTCAAATCAGGGGCCATAACTCAGAAAGTATCGGTCCGATTTTCAAGAAATTTGCGTCTTGCACATCTACAGGTGACAATGAACACTTGTGCCAAGTATGAACTAAATCGGTCCACAAGTGTAGGAGGAGTTATCCGGACAAGCATTTTTTGGTCAAATCAGGGGCCATAACTCAAGAAGTATCGGTCCAATTTTCGTGAAATTTGCGTCTTGCAAATCTACAGGTCCTAATGCACACCTGTGCCAAGTATGAAGCAAATCGGACAGTAACTGTAGGAGAAGTTGGCCGGACAAGCATATTTGGGTCAAATCAGGGGCCGTAACTCAAAAAGTATCGGTCCCATTTCCGTGAAATTTGCGTCTTGCACATCTACAGGTGACAATGAACACTTGTGCCAAGTATGAACTAAATCGGTCCACAAGTGTAGGAGGAGTTATCCGGACAAGCATTTTTTGGTCAAATCAGGGGCCATAACTCAGAAAGTATCGGTCCTATTTTCGTGAAATTTGCGTCTTGCAAATCTACAGGTCCTAATGCACACCTGTGCCAAGTATGAAGCAAATCCGACAGTAACTGTAGGAGGAGTTGGCCGGACAAGCATTTTTGGGTCAAATCAGGGGCCGTAACTCAAAAAGAATCCGTCCGATTTCCGTGAAATTTGCGTCTTGCACATCTACAGGTCACAATGAACAATTGTGCCAAGTATGAACTAAATCGGTCAACAAGTGTAGGAGGAGTTGTCCGGACAAAGTTTTTGAGACAGACCAACAAACAAACAAACAAACCATCCAACCAACCAACCAACCAACCAACCAACCACTGGACCGACAGGCTGATTCCAGTATACCCCCTCCAAACTTCGTTTGCGGGGGTATAATTAGATTTGGCAAATCATGTTTGTTGTTAATAGTAATTACATAAAACGTTTTTTTTTGTAACGTGACTTTTTTCTATATTTTTCTATTTACATATTTTTTTTAATTCATACTATTTATATTCAAAATCAAAGCGGGGCAATTTGAAAGAAAATTATTGTACATAAATAATGCTTCTTTGACAAAAATGGTCAGTTAGTTCAGTGAACAACACTTATCAATTTTTAAAACCTACCAAAGCCACGATTGAGATTGTGCATCATTGGATAAGTAACGACTACATACAAATATAATTTTGATTCTGGTCAATAATTTTGCAAGAACTGTTTTATTTATGCGTCTATTTTCAAAAGGTTTATTGTACTTACCCCGACTTACTAAGCTCTTTTCTGCAATATGAATTTCTTTTGGAACCCTTTCACTTTTTCTAAAAATTGGTCCCAACCGACCAGAAAACGAAATGGTAACGACTACGGACAAATTTGCCTCGTTTCAGGTACGAAATTGTGCTATAACTCTTTTTATTTATGAGTCGATTCCATGCCTTTTTTGTGTGTACCTTACTGGGGCCTTTCCTCGGATGTATGATTTTGTTGAAAATTCCTCATATACTGAACCGCACAGCTAACTCCTCACGTTTGATTTTTGTATTACTAGGTAATCGCTCAATGAACCACCTTGATTCTTCATATTTTAGTAGATGACACATTTCCCATCTATTTTAGTCAAAAACAAATTTAATTTTACGTGTCATTTACCTCGTCCAACATGCACGTGCGTTTACCGATTTTGAAATGCATGCACATGCATCTTAACAAAAGCCTGAATAATTTACAATGTCTTTATTCAATGTTGATCGGAAGTAATAAAAACATAATTTCGACAAGTTTCATTGACGAAATTTTATTAAATCAACGTAACAAAGACAGGTCTCAAACTTTACACGGTCGATACGTTAAAATAGATCGAATTTAACACATGTAAAACAGTTTGCCAATTAATAAAATCATTGCCTACATTGACAAAGTGCAATATGAAAGCATACTACGAAGAAATCATTTGCTTTTCACTTTAACGTCACAAAAGTGACGTCAAAACTATAAACTTTCCGCCGTTTGCTCTTATTACTGCACAGCATCTGGAGCGCATAGAATTAATTCAATTTACAATGAAGGTTTAGGGGATAACATTTCAAGCTTGCACTAAAGCGTTTTCCAACCCATGAAGTATTACAAGACCGACGTGCTTAATTTCTTATCCAACGTTCCAACTCATCCCAGAGGTGTTCGACAGGATTCATATCCGGGGACTTCGAGTACCGCAGAAGTACCCTGATACAATTTTATAGCAAGTACCGAATGTGTAGCGGCAGCAGGGTACTTCCGTGGCGATCCGATTCCACGGATCTGAATCCTTTTGAGCACCTTTGGGATGAATTACCTAGGACGTCGAATAAGGAATTAAGTACGCCAGCCTCAAACATTTAAGGAGTTGGAAAACGCTTTAGTGCAAACTTAGAATGCTATTCCCTATGATTTCATTGTATATTACATTGATTCTATGCGCTCCAGATGCCGTGCAAAAGGCGGACATACACGCTACTAGTTTTATAGTGTTGACGTCACTTTTGTGACGTTATAGTGTAAAGCAAATGACTTCTTCGTAGTATGTTTTAATATTTCTCTTTGTGAATGTAGGCAATGACTTTATTTACTGGTAAACTGTTTTACACGTGTAAAATTCGATCTCATCCAACGTATCCACCATGTGACGTTTTAGACCTGTCTTTGTTACGTTGTTTAAATAAAATTTCGTCAGTAAAACTTGTCGAAAATATGTTTTTTATTACTCCCGATCAACATTGAATAAAGACACGGTGCATTAACTTCAAAATCGTTAAACGCACGTGCACGTTGGACGAGGTAAATGACACATAAAATTCATTTGTTTTTGACTAAGATAAATGGGCAATAGGTCATCTACTGAAATATGAAAATCAAGGCGATTGATTGAGCAATTACTTAGTTATACAAAAAACAAGTGAGGAGTTAGCTGTGCGGTTAAGTGTACGTTATAGCAAAATGTCTTACCTGAAGCGATGCAGTTTTGTTCATACATTTTTTCTTTACATTACGCACAATCTCGTCTGTGAAATCTACAAACCAAGGTATAAGTCACAAATAGGCTTCTCGGGGACCTAATTTGACTGTTCCTTCATTTCTAATCTCAAATATAGGCTTAGATCTATAAGGATTATTTTCTAATAATATTTAATAATACCAGTTAAAGCTATTTTCTTAATTTAATTCAATTTTTGGAGTCACAACTGCTTAAAAAATGCGAGGGAATACCACATTTACACTTGGCAAAATAAGACATAGTTTTGACCCCTCTCACAGGAAACGCATTTGGAAAAATCACACCAACAGAAGAAAATGCTGATGACCACAATATTTTTCTGTGCCTAAAATAAAAAAATCTTTATTTCTTAACCCATTTTAATTTCTGCTATAGATTTCATTTTGATCACCATAGAGTCTTGTTGTTTTCGAAGGTTCAAAAGAAAACCCTTTGAAAAGCTTTCGAAAACGCAAAGTTTTTTGCAAATATGCTTATTTTTATACAGTCACAACTAACAAATAAGCAAGGATTTGGATTAAAGGACATTCATGACATATGAAAACATAATTCGTATGTACATGTAGTCTGATCAGGGTCCATAGTTTTCTTTTATTGCTTCTACATTACTAATGTCTTGTACTTTGTATGTACCTACTCTATAATATCATTATGCTCAGGGAAATGCAAATTCGTTAAACGTTTTTTTTTCTAAATCATTTATGACAAACTGATTGAAACTATTTAGTATCTTCATTTGATTTCGTGTTTTTTTTCTTTTATCTGAAGTAAATCCAAATTCTTTCTTTTCCTTTGATAAAGAAACGGTGGCTTAACCCATTACAAAAATACAAAATTTTAGTCCGGTCCGATTTGGATAGATGACAAAAGTATTGATATCAAAGGAAGAAAATGAGTTTATCATAGTATAGAAAACCGTGAGAGAAAATGAGAGTTTGTTAATCATCAGCAATTTCTTTTTTTCCCAATGTTTTCCAAATGTCAGTCTAAAAGGTACATCAAAGCCAGTTCTTGTTTTGTAAAGGGTTTTAATTTTTTTAAAATATCTAGATATAATTGAGCCTGTCAACTAGTAAAATAAGTACAAACAGCTGTAAACTTTCAGTGTGTAAAGACATTTTACTTTAAAATAAATATCTTTTATAACTTTTAATCTTTTATTAACTATAAATAAAGGTTTTAGGTTGGTGAATTTTGTAGTAAATAATAAGTTTTGCAATAAATTGTAAGTCAGCATGCAAGGACTTAAATAATAAAAATTATAATTAATTAACATCAATATAATTTTCATTGGTGCAGAAACGAAACTTCCATTTGAAAATGATACTAGCTAAACAAGTATGTAAGCTTTACATCGTATGCTATATGCTTCGAACTCTCGCGTTTGGTTCTGATACCAACAAAATCTTCAAACAAGACGATTCCTTAAATGGCCGAGTATGCCCGAATACACAGCGGAGTTTCACGAAGAAGGCCCACAGAATCATGGTTTGTTCGTTCCACTGTTCGCTCGATCCTTCGTGTGAAAGTTTATTTTACAGTAGGACAACGGGGACTTGTTATGGATGCATGGATATTTACACAGCCTTGTCTACACCTGGTAATGAATGGGGCACGGTTTATTACAAGGAACAAGGTAAAAATATAAAAATATATCGGATTTTTGAATAGCAATGAATTTAATGCTATAAATAGACTTGTGTTTCGATATATCGTCGGTGTTGTTATACCATCTAGTAACTACGGTTGGAATCAATGCCCACCACATACTATTGTTTGCTCGAAATTACTTCATGGTTAACTAGATAAAATCGTTCCCTATCACAACCAATTACTGGATAATAAAATCTCTAGAAGTCCTCGACATTAGACGAGATCGCTATCGTGTCGTTGTAATTGTATCGATTGATACTCTTTCTATTTTCGTGTAACTAAAATAAATGTGACCCGTCACACTAAAAGGGACCTTATCCGAATACCCAAAATCCAAATTTTGACAAACTTGTCAGACTCATCACAGGTCAATCAGATCACCTATGCGAAAAATGAACATATAGTAAGATGGGAAAAACATTCCTGGTTTAGAAAATTACATAAAAGTGAAAAGTGTCGGCCCTAGTCTGGCTGCGCGGACTGCGCAGACTGACTAGGGTCGATATTTTTCACACACCCGATAAGGTCCCTTTTAGCGCGACGGGTCACAAATGTGGAATAATGCTCAAAATACCATTTCCTGGCAAAGATCTATGTTCATTTTCAGAATGACTTCATTTTTTCTTGTTTAGAGGTATGTTCATGTTCAGGCTATTTTTTCAGAGTACGTTTTTACTTTCAAAGATCTATGCTCATTTTTAGTATTACTTTATTTTTAAGAGTACCTTTTTACTTTCAAAGATCTTTGTTCATTTTCAGGATGACGCTCAAAACACTTTCTTGTATAGAAGCTCATTTAGAGACGTAGTCTCCAAATATTATTCTGTGATGTTTGTGGTCGATATATAAATTGGTTTGTTGCGGTTTTACACCGTTTTCAACAGCTTTGGTCATATCGCAGCAGCTGGAGCACCTAACCATGGAATTTTGTTGTTTCCCATACCAGTACTACCACAACCCCCTTACCGAGTCTCCATCTGCTAGCCCACATAGGTTAACGATATCAAACCTTCGTGGGTGACATATGCCAGAAAGAATATTTGCCGCGGTCGCGTACCGAACCCGGGACCGAGACCTCTCCAGTGGGAGACAGATACGCTACCAACTGCGCAATGGGAAGATGAAGAGTGTCGGCTTCAAGCTCAAGAGTTTCTGAGTTCGATCCTTGGTAGCGGAGGTTATTCTTGGTTTCTCACTTGCTCAAACAGTCGGCGCGAGCACTGATGGTTTCCAGGCAACTGAATCGAGAGGGAGTTAAATAAGCTTATAGTTCTTGTCCCATTCGATTTAGGATATACAAGTTTTCTTGTATAGATCTATGTTCATTTTCAGACTCACTTATAACATACCCCTTTTCTAGCTTAAAAGATCTTTTATTTTTTCCTTTCAGAAATTGATGTAGGCCCACTACAAGTGCGTCTGTCAAATGACAGCGGTTATGCCGATAGAGGGAGAGTTGAAGGTATGTGGTCCTCTAAGATTAACTTTGCAAGTAAAGGTATTCCATCCAAGCTTCGTGCAACTTCGGAGTTATCCGTGATAACTAATTGAACTGAATATAGTGCTTATAAAGAAAAATCTTTTAGCAAAAGATTTCGGCCCGAGTCAGCCTGATTATTCTGGCTACATACCAGTCACGATATTCTGACGCATGTTGTCAAAGTTTCCTTTATAAACAACATAATAACAAACTCCAAAACACAATAATTTTGCATGTAATTGTTTTAATCTGACAGGTGTCTAATAGATGTAAGATGCAAACTCTTGCAAGTTATACTACTCCAAAAACGTTCAACAAACTCGGAAAATGTTGGTTCCTGGTAAAAAGCTATACCTAAAACCTTTAAAGGAAAGTAATGCTTTAATTGTGTATTCATTTTGCTGACGTTTCCTGAAAAATTTGTGTCAAAACTCTCAAGCGTTTACCTGATATCTTACGTTAAAGTACATAGGAGCCAGACAACGATGGTTAGGCAATCTCAATATCGGGAAAGACCACTATTAGTTGCCAGCATCGCCTTAAAACGTCTTCCCATGCTGCAGACACGCTTTCTGGCTAAACAATTCTGACATTTCTGCCCAATTCATATTGCAAAAGATGCCCAAAGGCACGGGCGTTATAGACGTTATGGCTTTCGATAGTCTGACGTCCCAAATTGATCCATATGTGTTCTTTTGCTGGTGATCTAGCAGATCATGAACAGTATTTAGGCGCACATATTTCTACGTGTGATTTTGACGAAGTGGAATGGGATTCTCGTACTGAAATATTCCAACGTTATTGTCGTCGTATGACGTTAATTCCAATAAGTATAATAAGGCCTGTCTAACTGTTATGATAAATTTCTGCCAAACCATGAGGCTGTCAATGGTCTCGCTGATGACGTTATTTGTAACTATAGCCTATCACCTCTTATCCTCCAACCACGAATGCAACCGTCACTAAATGGCACGTGCAATGTGATTCGTCCGTAAAGGGGACATCACTCGACTTCCGCCTGTATATTTTCAAGTATTCGGAATTTCGTTTCAAATTGATAAGATCTGGATCGCCTCTTTATATAAAATTAATCTTTATCATATTGATAAAGAAATGAGAAATAGAGAGGTCATTTAAGAGGTATTTTTACAATACTGTATTTTCTATTGGATTCGTACACTGCAGAACCAGTCTATATTTAGACTCTGCTATCGCCTCGTCCAAAATATAGACTGTTTCTGCGGTGTATTTATCCAATAGAATTCAGCATTGTACAAAAACATGTAAACTAACCTCATACTCTGACACACACAGTCTCGGTCATGCTGTGGTTAGGGCATTTTCGAAGGTATCCGACTGAAGTGTCATTTTGCACTTTTCAGTTCTTTACAAGGGTAAATGGGGTACAGTGTGCGATGACGGATGGGTGGACTACTACAAAAGTGGTCAGGAGTTGAACAACATGAAAGTTTTGTGTGGAATGTTCGGTTATAGGTGAGTGCATTTATATTGAAATGTAGTGTTAAAGGATCTGGCACATACGATTCTACGTGCAAAAAATAGTGCGTCCAAATCCCGTCCAAATATACTGAACCGCACGGCTAACTCCTCACTTTTGTTTTTCATATAACAAAGTTATCGCTCAACTAATTGCTCTGATTTTTCATATTTCAGTTCATGACCTATTTCCCATCAATTTCAGTTTGGTAGAGGCATACTCACTTACACTCGGGAAACAATATTTACACGGAAGTATGGCCATATCGGACGTCGACACTACAGCTGTGATTTCCTAAAGTATTTATCATCGCTTTTCATCAGAAACATACGAGGTTTTTGCTGAAAAGCAGTGTTGTATTCTTTCAGCAATGGCACAATATTACCGAAGAACAGCTATCCAATGGTTAACAGCTCTGGAATCCGGACATGGCTTGACAACATTGCATGTAATGGACACGAGACCACCATCTTTGATTGTGATCATAATAGCTTCGGGAAGGATAACTGTTCTCACGATGAGGACCTAAGTGTACATTGTCATGATTAACCCTTTCCCAAACAACACAATTTTAGGGTGATTGACTTCAAAAACTGACACAAATTACAAAATTGATATTATTAAAGATAGGATTTGTGTAAAATATGGCGCAGAAAATATTGAGACAAAAGGAGAAACTGCAGTTTATTCTTTTGTCTCAATGTTTTCCCAAGCATTTCTTATCATGGCCGTCAAAACCAGGTCTTGTTTGGGAAAGGATTAACTCATGATCATACAACTATCAGAAAGAAAATGCGTGCAATTCATGTAAGGAGATCGTCGAGAGAGGTAGAAAAAATGTTGAATTTCAACGTTTCTATCTGTTTCTTAATGATCTCCATAAAATATCTTATATCTCAAGAACAGTGACGTTTAAAGGACCACGATAACATTAGACACCATACACTCAACTGGTATCAAATAAGGAGAATATCTATATTGGATTTTTTATCCTGTAGTTAGAATACCATTAAAACTATATCTTTGTTAGATGATAACTGAACGTTTATAATTCTAGACTTATATACCGTCAAACACTTTACTTCTTGTTGTTGATAATGACCCAACACGAACACTTTTTCTTTCGAGAATTAACGTGTTCGGACATTAATTCGCCCCTTTAGCTCACGATGAATGGTTTACTAAATGTCAAAACTATAGATAGACAACGACATGTGAAATAACAAAGATCAGCTAGTCTAAATTGACGGGGGAAGAAGGATTTCGAATGATAAAAATATGTGACTCGAACCCGTCTCCCTGTAATAAATCGACAAAGTAATATCTGGATACAACTACTGAACTCACACGGAATCGTAGTCAGCACGCAATACCTGTCATTATTTGCTTTTATTCAATGGAAAATAGGCAATCCTACCTATTTACATGTATTGGAATATACCATAACCTTTCGCCACGGCTCACGACTCGATGTCCTATTATACATGTATGTATTGTTTGTATACAAATCTAGAGTTGAGCTATATATAGAGGACAATAATTGACTCGGTAGAGTGACCTTAACTGTACTGAAAAGTGGAAAAGTTTATTGTTCAGTTTAGATGGGAATGGTCCGTCGTTAATTTACGTAAAAGCGTGCACTGTATCCGTTTAACAACATTGTGGCGTCATGTGAAAATAAGATTGTATCTAATCTAGCCAAATAAAAGTGTTAAGCTACCGTGGTCCGTTTGGATCGTAATTTCCAGTAAAGCTTATCATTAAAATAGGCGTAATTTAAAAAATGAAAATATTTAAATACAGTTCACATCCTGGTCATACCGTACAGATGGCACAGGCTGACCAGGATCGGCATTTTTGCATATTCAGTTTACCAATTACCATTTTAAGATGACGCGTCAAATGTATGTACGTTCAAATACTGTTAAGTCGTTGAGTAGTGTGATTATTAGCTATAAATAGCGAAGCATGCGAAGTGTTCGGCAAATCACGAGGGGTCCCGACATACCTTTCACCCCTGGACGATAAGTCTGTTGACCTTTCCGCTTGGTCTGCTCTGCCGGGTCAAATCTCGCCGTCTATAGCATTCCCACGATAGTGTGATGTTTACAAACAAAGCAATAAATAGAATGAACTCGGCCTACAGGTAAGAAAGACTTGTTATAAACGATTAAAATGTTATATTTTACGCTTAATTATACATGTATAGACATACTCTATAACGCAGTGGATAGAACACCGGCGTTTCGTCAATTTCTTTTAACAAACGTGGGTTCGAGTCTCATAGAACGATGGATAATTACATATTGTGTTTTACAAATATATTTTGCTTTATCATTTAGAAAAAAAGATGAGAAGAAAGCAGACACATATACTGCAGATGAAATAGCGGTTTTATAACATGATGCATGTATAATTATGTCATCTCTCACCTCTGTTTCAAGTGGGAAAGCAGTCAGTGTGTCAGAAAGAATACATGTGCTAGTACTAGTATAAGTAAGCCAGGAAAACCATCATGTAGTGAAATAATTTGGTGAAATATTGAGGTAAAAGGAAAAATGCAGATAACCAGTATTTCTCCGTTTACCATTACATTTGTTTTGTTACCATATAAATGAATTTAATTTCCATTCTCGTCTATGTCAGTCTAGAAAACTTTAAAATTTGAGCAGTCTACTTTTTAGCTCACCTGAGCACGAAGTGCTCAAGGTGAGGTATTGTGATCTATCAATGTCCGGCGTCCGTGTGTCCGTCTGTCCGTCACGGCGTGAACAATTTCTTTAAACGACATCTCCTCCTAAACTACTGGGTCAAAATCAACCAAACTTGGCAGAAATGTTCCTTGGGTGGTCCCTTATAACAATTGCTAAAGGAATTGAAATACATGAAAAACTCTGGTTGCCGTGGCATCGGAAAATGGGAAATTTCACAAAAGCTCAACAATTTCTTTAAATGACATCTCCTCCTAAACTACTGGGTCAAAATCAACCAAACTTAGCAGAAATGTTTCTTGGGTGGTCCCTTATACAAATTGCTAAAAGAATTGAAATCCATGAAAAACTCTGGTTGTTGTGGCATCGGAAAATGGGAAATTTCACAAAAGCTCAAAAATTTCTTTAAACGACATCTCCTCCTTAACTTCTGGGTCAAAATCAACCACACTTGGCAGAAGTGTTCCTTGGATGGTCCCTTATAAAATTTGCTAAAAGAATTGAAATCCATGAAAAACTCTGGTTGCCGTGGTATCAGAAAATGGGAAATTTCACAAAAATTCAACAATTTCTTTACACGACATCTCCTCCTTAACTTCAGGGTCAAAATCAAGCAAACTTGGCAGAAATGTTCCTTGGGTGGTCCCTTATAAAAATTGCTAAAATAATTTCAATCAATGAATAACTCTGGTTACCGTGGCATCGGAAAATGGGAAATTTCACAAAAGCTCAACAATTTGTTTAAACGACATCTCCTCCTAAACTATTGGGTCAAAATCAACCAAACTCGGCAGAAATGTTCCTTGGGTTGTCCCTTATAAGTTTGCTAAATGAATTGAAATCCATGAAAAACTCTGGTTGCCGTGCCATCGGAAAATGGGAAATTTCACAAAAGCTCAACAATTTCTTCAAACGACATCTCCTCCATAACTTCTGGGTCAGAATCAACCGAACTTGGCAGAAGTGTTCCTTGGGTGGTCCCTTATAAAAATTACTAAAAGAATTGAACTCCAAAGAAAACGTGGTTGCCGTGGCATCGGAAAATGGGAAATTTCACAAAAATTCAACAATTTCTTTACACGACATCTGCTCCTTAACTTCTGGGTCAAAATCAACCAAACTTGGCAGAAATGTTCCTTGGGTAGTCCCTTATAAAAACTGCTAAAAGAATTTTAATCCATGTAAAATTCTGGTTGCCGTGGCATCGGAAAATGGGAAATTTCACAAAAAATCAACTTTTTCTTTAAACGACATCTCCTCATTAACTTCTGGGTTAAAATCAGCCAAACTTGGCAGAAATGTTCCTTGGGTGGTCCCTTATAAAAATTGCTTAAAGAATTTCAATCCATGAAAAACTATGGTTGCCGTGGCAGTGGAAATTGTTAAATTTCACAAAAGCTCAACAATTTCTTTAAAAACATCTCCTCCTTAAAGTGACATTTCACATTTATTTAATTTTTTAAAATTATGTCTGGATGCGAAGATTGTTTATTCTAATGCGTAGAAATGCTATCAGTTTTTTGAAGTTGTTATTTATAAGCGAAAAATACGCCTTTAAAGTTGAGACAGAAATGACAAATTCGATATAAATCTGAACTGTTGTCCACAACAATTTGTTTAATTTTAGCACAAAAAATATATTTCTCGTAAACGGTTCAATATTTTGGCTTGAAATTTTCAGAATATTTTTAAATAAGAAATCACGCTCTTTCAGATAGAATAAAGGTAAAACTTATGTAAAAATAATCGTGAAATGTCACTTTAACCTCTGGGTTAAAATCAACCAAACTTGGCAGAAATGTTTCTTGGGTGGTCCCTTATAAAAATTGCTAAAAGAATTTCAATCCATGAAAAACTCTGGTAGCCGTGGCATCGGAAAAAGGAAAATTTCACAAAAACTTAACAACTTCTTTAAAAGACATCTCCTCCTTAACTTCTGTGTTAAAATCAACCAAACTTGGTAGAAAATCTATGGTTGCTCTGGCGTCAGAAAATGAGAAATGTCATAAAGCTCATCAATTACTGTAAACAACATCTCCTCCGTAACTACATGACCAAATTCTTCTCTGGGACCACAATGCGTAACATATGCAGAGTTATTTGGCATTAATAAAACATTACTCAGGTGAGCGATTTAGGGCCCTCAGGGTCCTCTTGTTTGCCGTTTGGCGACAGTAAGAGTTCCACACCTTTATAACTTAATTTATGTTTTGCGATATACTGCATCTTTATGTATTGTGAATAAAATACGTTTAATCCATTTCCACAAAATGACGCTTTTTGACAGCCCGCAAAATAAAAGATCATGACTTTTTTCATTTATTTATTCGAAAAAATGAAACTGCTTGTCATAAGCATTTTTTTCATTTCACAAACTGTTTTCAACATAGAAAAGCATAAAAATGTGAAGCTCATTTAAGATCTACTTGCAATTGCAGCGTTTTTAAATTTAATTCAGCCTATTTTTACGTTTGGCAATGGTTTATAGTGAAAATAAATAATATACATCTATTTAATAAATGTGAAAGGAACAAAATCAAAAAAGCAAAACGCAAAAAAGGGGGAAAATACACGGCTATGTGTGGAATCGAACCCACACTGTTAAAAAAGAGTTCATTTTCTCTCTAGAAGCGCCAGTTATTTAACCATTAGACCACAGACAAAGGTAGTAATGCAGTGTCATACTTACAATATAATCATTGTTTTCGTTGCGATAATTATGTTTTGATCTGTCTAACCTTTCATTATCAAATGGGTATGGTCTATATATTTGGCGGGAATCTAATTATCGTGGGAGCACTATACCATCAATAATTTATCTATGTATAGTATGTTTATATAATTATATGGAAAATAAAGCTATAGAAAAAAGAGACAAAAAAGAAAGAAAACCGAAAGAAGATAACATGAGACCCGGTCAAATGACATTGAATTATGTGCTAAAAATAGACTGGGTTTACCGTTATGATTTGATAAACCGTCGGTTTAGTTATACAATCTTCTAACTACGGCTTGAATCAAGTCGTAGTTATGAGGTTTTATAACAACACCTACTAAATACTATTGTTTGTCCGAAATAATGTCATGGTTGATTAGATAAAATCGGTTCCTATTGAAGAAATTATGATCGAATGATTAATCTGATCTACTTACAGCAACATTTGACAGACATGCGCCAGAGATCATTTTCTATCACATTTTCTTCTGACCAATCAAACAAACGCTTCAAGATTCTAAAAATGATCAAAACCGTACATTAGGCCACTATGACATCACAATGGCAATAAATTTTGTTCTTTAAAAATACTTGGTTTGCCGTTATGTTTTGATAAAACGTCGGTTTAGTTGCAAAATCTCGTAATACGGCTTGATTCAAGCCGTAGTTATGATATGTTATAACCACAACCACAAAATACTGTTTATTTGTCCGAACTTACGTTATTGTTATGCGGAGAAAATTGTTCCCTTTTCAATGCAGTTTTTGCTCGTGGTTGTCATGGATAAGCATTTATAAAGCTCACGATAAAGGATCAGACAGGGCAACCCATGCTAATCGAACGAGATGCTCTATAAGAACAGTCTAAACTTTTGACGTTTGGCAATGGGTTTAACAAGAAAATCCAATCGTATAAATAATAATCAAGCATCCATTCGAAGATAATGGGGGTATGTTATTTCATGAAGGTTAATCATGGGTCACGGGGAGATGGACAGACGTCACGCATTATATGGACGTGGTGATCAAATTTTTTATCAGTTTATCTTAAAGTTTTTACCACGTCCAGATTATATCTGGCATTTTCCTACCTTCTCTGCTTTAAATCGGATCCGAATTTGTCAAATATTAACAATAATATTGATGAATTTCCGAAAATCTGAGTTACACAATTATCCACCGTGTCAATTGTCAGTACAGCTCCTTCTATCTGATGCGTAAGTGACCTTTATATTACAAGGGATATCGTCTGTGTAAATGCAAAACATCGTGTTTCTTGAGTGTCCAGATAAGACAATTATTGCAGATTTTGAGATATTTTTACAGATCCATATTCATGACAAATTATTTGTGAACGAGATGTCAAAATTTCAGGTAAAACTTTTCACTTTGGGAAAAGATATAACACTTTTTTCTTCCCCTTTAAAATTTTTCAAAAACGAGATACGAGGTTTTGCATTAACAACGATTGTGTGAAAGTATCAAAGCTCTACACGGCGTGTTAACCAAGTTGAAGCTTTATAAACCTTAATATCTTGAAAAACAAGACTACGTAATCTGTGAAATGCACCGAAATGAAAATTAGACCAAGACGGTAGCTACTTAACATGAAAACGTAGCATAAGCATTTTCTACCCAAGGGCAGGTTTAAAAAAAATGTGACCAAAGTGTAACATTCAAATGTTAAGAATAACATCTTATGTTACAGAATATCATCCAGATTTCTTAATTAGGGTGGCTAAAAACTATTCTAAATGGTTAAGCAGTGCCCAAATAATATTTTAAATTCATGTTCACTACTTTTTAGCTAAAATTGTGTGCCCAATCTTGCAAAATGTCACCAAAAAGCGTTTCACTCCTGACAGCATATATATTGCACAATATGAGAAATTGTAACCCACGAATCACTAAATAGTAGAGTGCAGAATGCCCACAAGGTTGATGGCTTTTTAAAAAGATTTTAGTGGTAGATATCTGGCTGAATAGACAAAAATGAGAACACATTTTGAAAAATAAAAGTGTTTCACTCCTGACATAAAATTCAGAGGGGTATTGTATAAAACAGGCTCCACATCCTAAACCAGTGAAGATAAGATAAAAAGGTAATTTTAAGATGATGATGCACATGTTGTCTTATGAATTACAAGTGCTTATTGTAGTATCCTGTCACTGTCTTTTATTTGCCATAGCTTAGAAACTTGGTAAAAGTGTTCAGTATCACAAAAAACGTTTCACTCCTGACATTTTTGACATGTTTTAATGACATATCTTTTTTATTTGTGAAGCGATTTTCTTTAAACTTGGTACCCAGTATAAAGACACAATAAAACATCTTTTTAGCTTTGATTTGGTTGAATATGTTTCTCTGTAAGAGCCGTGGCATGTAAAAAGTGAATGGTCACATTTTTTTTTTAAACTTGCCCCCAAGTATTACATAAACAACTCAACAATGGACAATGCTTAGTTCCTGGGCCAAGGTCATCCATGTAGTTCAATGTCAAATTCAAATTAATGCCATAATGTTTAGGAAAATAACCATTTCGGGGGCATTTGTGTATCACAGACACATTTTTCTTCAAACTAAAAACGGAATAGAAAATATGCTAGGGACAGTAACAACTGCCTCATACAATTCACGTGATGGTGGATGACCAAGGCCAAATTCAATTGGGACCATAGCTTGAGCCATTAACCAGCGACTCGATGAGACGATTCCAATGACTACCCAAATTATAGGATTTGATAAAATAAACATAATATTACATTTTGAAAAGCCTTAACTCCCTCTTATCTGTAGCTCTGGTCAGCAAATCAAAATATGTTGTTTACCTCGACACGAATTTGTCGGTTGTTTATCCGAAGTGTTCCAACTGGTGTAAAGGCTTTGTAGACTTGGCCACAATTTTTTCTGATGGCCAGAATAGTCTTGCGGAAATGACGTCAAATAGCTTCCACTATTGGTGTTTGTTTGGAGCGATAGGTACAACAACTCGAGCTGTAGTCCAAATTGAAGTCGGCCCATATGACTGTGTCAAGATGTCGGATTGGTTTGACACTCTCTGATGTTGTCGAGCTTACGGAATAATCCGAGTTGTCATTAATGGGTGCGATGTTGAATTTTTTTCATGTTATTTAGGCCTATTTCAGTATTTTATTATTTTGCCTCAATATGCAGAAATAAAATCTATAATCAACATCCTTTTTAGCATATGTAACAGTTTCAAATTAAACCACCCATATTTGTTGTTGTTTTGGAAAAAGGTTAAATCGTGAATAAATAACAAGGAACGCATATCTCCGGCAATACTTGATGTACCAATTTTTAGGCCAGGAAATCCCTTTCAATGGATTTCTAGCCTATAGTTATCCAAAGCTAAGTTTGACGGACTACTTTCAGAAAGCTGGCGACCGATGTGTCCACTCTATGCCACTGAGTCTGCTTAAACAACTAGTTTTCCAAGTGTAGACAGAGAATGCTTATCACACGGTCCGAATGCTCCGAATGCTTTCCTTTCATCAAAGTTTTCATCAGCAAATGCTATTTAAGGTACAACTACCCTTTAATAATAAATGAGTGTGTGTTTTCTCTCGTTGGTATTTCTGTATGCATGCAGAGACTAGCTAATAGCTTGAAATGCATTTCTGATGAATAACAGGTCACTAGTGGAAAAAGGCCCTTGTCCGATGGTATATTTCTGTGGGTAGTGTATTAAAACGAAATTTCAACAAATTTGAGATCCATGGATCATGACCACTTTTTCTTTGTGTATATTTGATCTTAGAATACTCTTTATCACTGTATAAGTCAAAATTGATCTCTTCTTTCCTGGCCTTTAGTACTATCAGTACTTTTATCACTTGTCTTGACGAAAGCACATCGATCGTGTATTTAGGCGAAGGCATGGAAGCCCTCGCTTTAGCTAATTTATTTTTTTCAGGTGTGAACTTTCCAAGAAAAAATGTGCAAAAAACCACCTATATGCCTGGGCAACCCAAAAACCCATTAAAATGGCAAGAATTCTGACTATCCCAAATTCAAAGATGTTACAGACAACAATTGCGTGAATGATAACGTGACTCAAGGAATGAATGAAATTGTCAATGATTCTGTTAACACAATACCTTTTTGGAAATATGAAAGACGAAAACAGGTCAGGTATTTGCTAGATGTAGTGGATCTGCTTTTAACCCTTTACCAAACGGCACAATTTTAGAGAGATCCACTTCAAAAACTCACACAAATGACAAAATGGATGTTATTAAAGATAGAATTTGTGTAAAATATGGCATAGAAAATATTGAGACAAAAGGAGAAACTGCTGTTTATCAGCAGTTTCTTTTTTTGTCTCAATGTTTTCCCAAGTCTTTTCTATTAGGGACGTCAAAACCAGGTCTTGTTTGGGAAAAGGTTAAAGTATACTGAGAGAAAATACAATTTCGTAAGTTGTATCTTATATCTCCATTTTCTGGGTTCGGTTCGAAATTATATTTTCAGAAACGTATATTTGAAAGCTTTGGAACAATATTTCAAATTCTGGTTTGCATTTGAGGCCTGACACGTCTGATAAGGAATTCTATACCTTTGTGTTGCCAAAATATTTCTGTCGATAAAAATTGCTTAACTTTTTTCTTTAAGTATAGTTGACGACCAATCAAAATTTTACTCAATCGCCAATAACTTTTTTACCAGCTGAATTTTCATTTGTCCATTACGTATTTGGTTTGGTGACGTGGAAAAGGGTTTTTTAACCCTTTCCCAAACAAGACCTGGTTTTGACGTCCCTAACAGAAATTGCTTGGGAAAACATTGAGACAAAAGAAGAAACTGCTGATAACCAGCAGTTTCTCCTTTTGTCTCAATATTTTCTGTGCTATATTATAAACAAATCTTATATCTAACAACATATATTTTGTCGTTTTTAGCAGTTTTCATGTAGAAACAGTCCAAATTTTAGCTGTTTGGGAAAGGGTTAATACAGAGAAGGCATCGATAAGTGGGGAGGGGGTGCCTTTGACTATGTTCATTTTAAAGTTAAATAACTGCATCATATAAACAATAAAAATCAGACCAATTGTTTTGGTAAAAAAGTCACGTGGATGAGCACCTGGTGGCCTGGACCAGAGGCTCGGTTAATCAAAGATCTTACGACCACGCTTTTGTGTAAATTGTGTAAGAAGACATCCGATACCATGAGAAATTAGATTGGGTCAATCAGGTTTGTTGTTACAAGTAATTACGTAAACGTTTTTTTTATAACGTGACTTTTTTTTAAAAAAAAATCTAACTATATCTAAATTTTTAATTCATGCCATTTATATTCAAAACATCAAAACGGGACAATTTGACAGCAAATTATAGTACAAAAAGAATGCTTCTTTGACAGAATGGTTAATATTCCAGTCAGTTCAGTGTACCGCACTTATCACTTTTTAAAACCCAACTAAGCCACGGTGGAGATTGTGCAATGTTGGATAGATAACGACTACGTACAAAAAATCTTGATTCTGGCCAATTATTTTGCAAAAACTGTTTCATTTCTGCGTAAATTTTCTAAAGGTTTATTGCATGTACCCCGACTTGCTGAGTTCTTTTCTGAGGTATATGAAATTCTTCTGGAATCCTTTTACTTTTTCAGAACAATGGTCCCAACTGACCAGAAAACGAAATGATATCAACTACGGACAAATTTGCCTCGCTTCCGGTTAGAAACGGTGCTATAACTGTCTTATTCATGAGTAAATTTTGATGCCGTTTGTTGCATGTACATCGCCTTACATTAAATGTATGACTTACCTGACACTGTCTTGGATTTTTCCCAAAAGTTGACCCTAACCGACCAGAAAAACGACCTGACTTTCTTGACGTTTTTTCTGGTCGTTTGGGATAAATATTTGCGAAAAGTCCAAGAAAGTGTCAGGTACAGTGTAAGTCATATATCAGAGGAAAGAGCTCAGTAAGGCGGGATACATGCAACACACCGTTTGAAAATTAACGCAGAAATGAGAAAGTTATTGCAAAATGTCTTACCTGAAGCGAGGCAAATTTATCAGTAGATTTTTCTTTTCATTACATCATGAACAATCTCCACTGTGAAAGCTACAAACCTACGTAGTATTAGTCAGAAGTATGTTTCTCGGGTACCTAATTTGACTATTCCTTTATTTCTAATTTCAAATATGGGCTTAGATCTATATGGATTATTTACTGATAATAGTAGATAATACAAGTTAAAACTATTTTCAACGTTGACTTATTTCAATTCAGTTTTCTCTCAAATTTGGAATCACTAATGCTTATCAAATGCAAGAGAATACCACATTTAACACTTTGCAAAATAATACCTATACTAGTTTTAACTCCTCTCATAGGAAACTTTTTTGGAAAAATGAGACCAAAAGAAAAAAAATGCTGATAACCACACTTTTTTGTGTCCTAAAATTTAAACATTTATTTCATTCCTTAGCCCACTTTAATTTCTGCTACAGATTTCAAGTTGATCACCATAGAATCTTGTTGTTTTCGAAGGTTCAAACTATTTATTTAAAAAAATTAACACGAAAAGCGCCAAATTGTTATAGCACATAATTATGCTTATTTTTATACAGTCACAAAATGAAAAAAAATGCTAGGATATGGAAAAAAGAACATTCGTGGCATTTGAAAACAAAGTTGATCAAGATTAATGCCTTCGTATGTACATGAAGTCTGATCTGGATCCATAGTTTTCTTTGCTTCTACAGTACAAATGCCTTGTATGTACATGTACCTACATGTACTCTATAATGTCATTATGCTAGGGGAAATGTAAATTCGCCCCTTTTCCAAACAAGACCTGGTTTTGACGTCCCTAATAGAAAAGGCTTGGGAAAACATTTAAACTAAAGAAGAAACTGCTGATAAACAGCAATTCCTCCTTTTGTCTCAATATTTTCTATACCATATTTTACACGAATTCTATCTTTAATAACGTCCATTTTGTCATTTGTGGCAACATTTGAAGTGAATCACCCTAAAATTTTGTCGTTTGTGAAAGGATTAAACGTTTTTGTTTATTTTTTTTATATTTTTTTTTTTTTTTTGAAAATTATTCATGACAAACTGATTGAAACTCTTTGGTTTCTTCATTTGATTTCGTTTTTTCTTTCGTCTCAAGTAAATTCAAATTCTTTTTTTTTCTTTGTAATAAAGACACAGTAATTTGTTTAACCCATTACCAAACGGCCAAATTTTAGTCTAGTACAATTTGAAAAGCGTAATAGATGACAAAAGTATTGATATCATAGGAATTTAATTAGTGTATCATAGCATAATTTTGAGTGAAAATGAGAAATTGCTGATCATCAGCAATTTCGTATTTTCTCTAAATGTTTTCTAAACGTAATTCAAGTAGGGACATAAAAACAGTTCTTGTTTTGGAAAGAGTTTATTTAAGTTCAATGTTTTTTTTTAAATTTATCTAGATACAATTGAGGGTGTCAATTAGTATATTCAGTACAAACCGCTGTTTCAGTAGGTAAAGACGTTTCATTTTATAATAAGTATCAATTATATGAGACTTTAAATGAGACTTTTAGGTTGGTGATTTTTGTAGTGAAGAATAAGTTTGCAACGTATTCTAAGTTAGTGCTCTTTTACCTAAATTATCAATAACAACAATTTATCGCAGACACGAAACATCCATTAGAAAATGATGCTAGCTAAACAAGTATATAGGCTATATATCGCATGCTGTATGTTTCATCTCGCGTTTAGTGATGTTACCAGCAAGGTTTTCAAACATGACGACTCCGTAAATGGCCGAGTATGCCCGAATATACAGCGGAGTTTCACGAAGAAGGCCGACAGAATCATGGTTTGTTCGTTCCACTGTTCGCTCGATCCGTCGTGTAAAAGTTTATTTTACGGACAAACATCGAGGACTTGTTATGGATGCAGCGACGTTTACACAGCCTTGTCTACACTTGGTAATGAATCTGTTGAAACGGTTTATTACACGGAAAAAGGTAAAAATATAAGAAAATGTCAGATTTTTAAATATCATTGATTTTTGTGATTAAAATGGACTGGGTTTACCGTTGTGTTTTGATGTACCGTCGGTATTGTTACAATATCTATTATTGTTAAACCGAAGTGACCGTGCGCTATGAATATTTATAAACAAACGTAATTGACCAAACGCCGACTCCCAGTCTAAAAAATCGATTAGCCAATGAATGACCAGGAAATAGGTCACGACCGGGTCACGACCTCAGCGTAAAATAAACAAACCACGCTTCTAGGACAATGGACATTTCATCATCGATATCGATAATACGCATTTTTAAAGCAAAGAAAGTAATATACTGTTTTTTGTTTGGACATATTGTTTACTATGGTGTAAATTCGACGATGGAAAATTGTGAAGCGATTCCGATTGTGCATTTGTAACCAGACTGTCGTTTAACGGATCGTACTCAAGGTGTGTCGTTCCGAGATTTCGGGGAAAATCTCGAAAAATGCATAAGAATCGGATGGATTTAAACATACGGACGTCCTCATGACAGGCTCAACCTGAAAATTGTTCAGGAAAATCACATTGCTGTTTGTTTGTGCGAAGGTGAGCAGATTTATCGTCGACTTATTAACCCCCCCCCCCCCCCCCCCCGGTGTCGGTTCAAGTTCGGCTTTTGTTGTGAATGAGAATTGGTTAACCATTTCCTAAACACGAGCAGTTTTGGACTGATATACAATGAGCTTAAAGTAAACTACTTATTTTTGTTTTCCGGCTTTAGCTTTCAAGTCAGAACCATATAAAACATTGCTGTTTGGGAAAGCGTTTTTACTTAAAGTTTCCCTTCTTTCTATCTTCAGCACTTCACAGGGGGCAGTCCAAAAGACAATTATTACCCAGACCCATTACCAGAAGATTTGACTGAAGAATTTTGCTAAAAGGCTGCCTGCGAAGAAACGAGCCCTTTCAGAACCGACAATAAAAAAGAGGCTTGGGCTTGAAGAAATCACAAGGTAAACACTAGGACAAAACCCAATCACATGTACATGTGTGTATCCAGAGGGGGGGTCAGGGGGTCATGACCCCCCCCCCCCTGGAATTTGGCGAAAAAAGGGGTTATCAAAAAGATTGCTGGTTATGTCCCATATAAGCTGCGCCATTCCTCCCTGTATGCCACGACAAACCATTTGTTATATTTAGTCCTTCATGGTATGACATGTATCTGCATGGATCCAGGGGTGGTCAGGGACCTGACTCCCCCTGAAATTTGGCGAATAAAGGGGTTAAAGATCGGAATCCCCTCTGGGAAAAATATCTGGACCCGCGCTTGATGTATACACACATATTTATATCATTTGTGAACATGTATTCAAAAGAAAAAAAATGAATGCTTTATAATTATTTATGCATATAAAAGAAAATTTATTTCATTTAGGTGATCAGATCAGGCAATGTTTTGAAAAAAATATGAAGCTTTACACTTTTTATCCTTTTGTTAAGACACTACAAACAGACTGAGACAGCTATGTTGTGTCTGAGCCATGGACTGAATATGATTAATTTGTAAATAAGTACCTAAGTCCAAAGAAGCCTAGTATTAAGGTAGTCACTGTCAGTCCCTAATGAGATTTATGCAACATCGGAATTGTTCGGGCTGTGGTATAAACATTCGGCGGTGGAACAATATAAACTGTCAGATCTTTACAGCGCCCAAATAGATTGGGATTCATTAACATTTTTAACGATGTCACGAAAAATTATGACCTTGCATGAATCTCATTCGGGATGAACTACCTTAACATAACTAAAACGTTATAGGGATCAGATGTAAAGATGTTGGACTGTTCCAATTTATAAGCTGATGCAGAGAACAAAATCTATAAAAACACAGAAAATGTCAAGGCAAAAGTAGAAAATGTGGGTTATAAGCAATTTCTTCTTTTCTCTCAATGTTTTCCGAAAACCATTTTTATTAGGGATCTCAAAACCATGTCTTGTTTCAGAAAGCATTGATTAAAACAAAAAGCAAACAATATCATGGTATCCCAACATTTAAATGCTAATTATCTGCATAATTTTCTTTTGTCCAAATGTTTATAAAGCCTTTTAAAAATGGAATGCCTACAAGAATGAATGACATCAAGAATTAAAACTTTTTTTTTACTTCCAGCTGTATCACTAGAAGAATTTCTGTCCCTGGTGCCTAAAACAGCATGTGAAAGGAGAAATTGACTCAATAAATACTGGGATATGAAGATGCCAGGAGAACAGTTAAAGATCAAGAACATTCTGAACAGAAGAAAATCCTCATAGTGTCTCTGTTGTCTGTTTGTTACTGTCAATACCTACATGTATTAAAAATAAAAGAATATTACTTGTTTTGTATATGTATTCAATTAGTATTTACTTGTATTGAATAAAAAGTCAGTTTCATTTCCAACAAAAAATTTATCACCAAAATCAGTCATAAAATACCGCCTCTTCCTGTTCAGGCCTCAGGGTACCCGGTTTTGCAATTACCATTGTTGAAACAGGTTCTGGTTTAATCCTTGACCCCCTTGGTTTATGTCACTGTTGTGTAGGACTTGTGCAGGAGTCGCTTTCCAGGCCCGTAGGAACAGGGGGGCTAGGGGGCTAAGCCCCCCCCCCCCCAAAGTTGGCGAAAAATGCCAAATTTTCTTAATTTTACACTGAAAATTTTGGGAAAATCCAAATTAGCCCCCCCCCCATATTCAGGACAAGGGCTTTAGCCCCCCCCCCCCCCCAATATGAAATTGCTTCCTACAGGCCTGTTTTCTCTGACAGGATTTTGTGGGTCAAGTGAATTAAACCTTTCTCAAACATTAAAATTTCAGACTGGTTCAATTTGAACATTGTTGCATATGACAAAATTTATAGAATTTTAATAAAAGTAAAATGCATTGAGACAAAGGGAAAAAATGCTGGTTATCAGCATTTTCTGTTGCCTCATTGTTTTCTTATATTTTTTCTATTTTGAACAATAAAGGTAGTCATTTGTACCAGTTACCCTACCCCCTCACCCCCAGCCCTGCCAAATGATAAAGCTGGAATTTGCTATGAAGATGAATGAGGGCTATACTTTTTAACCCTTTCCCAAACACACATTATAGCCAACATTACCTGATTAAGACAAGTTTGGGAAAATATGCTGATGAAAAAATCAAAATATTGATAGTGAGGAACTTATCATACTGGCACATCCAAAATTTTTGCTTTTGAGGAAAGGGTTTTCAACTTTTCACCTTTTGTCTAAATGTTTTCACAAACCTTCTTAAGATTTTCAAAAGGCGTCATTGTTTGGGAAAGAATTAAATGAAATGCTTAGTCTATATGATAAGACGTTTACGCTTCACTGATTCCTTACACAAATACGTGTAGAGTCTACATAGTGGAGGAAGATCTTGATGTCCGAATTTCTTTACTGCCGAACCAAGGTACACTCGTAAAATAACCCTAAACAGTAAAAGTATGCGTGCTAAATGCCCTAAATGTTGGGGCGAAGCGCAAGGAAAATCTTCATTTAATTGAAATGAAATAATAACAACCCTTGCAGCCAAAGAAAGCTTCTGTAACAGCTTTCTTTTGTGTGTCAACCAACACATTCATAATGCTTTGTGTTGGTCTGCATTCCGTATCACACTCGCCTTTATAGCGATGTTGTTGTCATTTTTCTTCGAAATTTAACCTTTTGAAAACTCCATTCCCTATCAGGGTTGTCGAAACATCGTCGATATTAGAACAAATAGCTGGAAAGTATCGATACCGGCCGGTAAATCCTTCAGCTTGTTTACATCCGCCATGTGTTCGTTGTCCTAGATTCCGAATCGATACGTCACGTGATATTGGGGGCGGAGCGATCTATCGATTGGCGTTTGGTCAATCGTCTGCAATATTGACAATAATGAGCGCAAGGTTACTTCGGTTCAATAATAACTACGGTTGGAATCAAGGCCAACGAAATGTTATTGTTTGTTCGACATTATTTCACGGTTAACCAGATAAAATCGTTCCATATCACAGCCAACTACTGGATGATGAAATCTCTCGAAGTCCCCGAGATTAGACTAGATCGCTTTCATTTTGTTGTAATTAAAATGATGTGTGATGAAAAGCGAATACTCGACTGATAACTCTTTCCGTTTTCTTATAACTTAGATAAATGTGGAATAACGATAAAAATATCTTTCCCTGGCAAAGATCTCTGTTCATTTTCAGAATGAGTTCAAAATTTTTTTCTTGCATAGAGCTATGTTCATTCCCAGACTAATTCTTAAAATAACTTCTTCCTTGCAATGATCTATGTTCATTTTGAGAATAACGTTCAAAATACTTTTTCCTTGTATATAAAAATATATGTTCATTTTCAAACGAAGATTCCAAATGCTCTTTTGTAGTGTCCGCGGTCGAGAGGTATATTGGGTTTTTTTGTTGTTGTTTTTTTTTTTGTCAGTTTTATGCCGTTTTCAATTGTTACAATTATATCGCGACGGCTGGAGCACTTACCCTGGATTCTTGTTGTTTCTTATACCAGTACTACCAAACCACCCTTACCGAGCCTCCATCTGATTGCCCAAACAGGTTAACGATATCAATGTCGGTGACATTTTAGTCAGAATGGATTTTTTCTAGGCCAGGTATCGAATCCGGGACATCATAAGTGAGAGGCAGATGTGCTACAAACTGCGCTATAGGAGCGTCGGCTTCAAGCCCAATAGGTTTCGATTTTTGATCCCCGGTAGTGGAGGTTATTCTTGGTTTCTAACTGGCACAAACAATCGGCGCTAATACTGGTGTTTTCCAGGGATTTGAATCGAGAGGAATTAAAAAAGCTTATAGCTTTTGTACAAATCGATGTAAAATAAATAAGTTTAAACTAAATACTGTTGATTTTCAGACTCAAGAATAATTTACATAATACTTTTTTCTTGCTTTGATCTATGTTCATTTTCAGACTCAGGAACAAACTAGAAGACACCTTTTTCTTGCTTAGATCTATATTCGTTTTCAGAAATTGATGTTGGCCCACTACAAGTGCGTCTCTCAAATGACAGCGGCTATGCCGATAGAGGGAGAGTTGAAGGTAAGTGGTCCTCTGCGATTAACTTTGCAGAGCTCCAGTTAAGAGGGGGTGAATACCTTCTAACTTTTTTTTTATTTCAAATCCAAACCCTATGTTGTGGGTACTCATTTGAATCGTCTCAACGAGACGATACAAATGAGTATCCACAATAAAGGGTTTGATGAAAAATAAGAGAATTATTGCAGTTTAAAAAGTCATCACCCCTATTATCTGGAGCTCTGCTTTGTAAGTAAAGGTCTTCCATCAAAACTTCGTGCAACTTCGGCGTTATCCGTCTCAACTTTGAATGGATTTTAATGCTTATAGAGAAAAATGATCTTTGAGCAAAATGTTTCGACCCCAGTCAGCCTGACTTCTGACTATAGACCGCTTACGATATTACGACAAATGTTTTCAAAATTTACCTATGTAAACTTTACCTATGTCATGCTTTAATTGTGTATTCATTTTGCTGACGTTTCCTGAACAATTTGTGTCAAAACTCTAAAACATTAATTTTATTTGATATCTTACGTTAAAGTGCTACCCCTATGGTCAGGCATCGAAGGTCAGGCAAATTTCAATATCGGGCAAGTCCACTTTTAATTGCCATTATCGCCATAAAACGTCTTCCCATGCTTCAGAAAGCTTTCTGGCTACACATAGGGGAGTTCTAGCATTTCTGTCCCATTCATATTGTAGAAGACGCCCAAAGTAACAGACGTTATAGACGTCATAGCTTTCTCTAGTCTGACATCCCGAATCGTTCCATAAGTATTCTGTTGCTGATGATCTAGCAGGCCATGAGGACTATTTAGGTGCAGATAGATTATTCTAAGTGTGATTTGGAGAAAGCGGGTGGGGATTGTCTTGCTGAAATATTCCAACGTTATTGTCGTCGTAAGACCGGTACAGCAACAGGTTGGATGATTTCAGAGCAGTACCTTTGCGACCTTTGGTTTCCATTAACTGTTATAAGGCCTGTCTAACTGTTGTGAATAATTTCTCCCAAACAATGACGTTATGCCTGGTCTTGCTGATGACGTTACTGGTAACTAGCCTTTTACCTCTTCTCCTCCAACCACGAATCCAACCGAAACTAAATGGCTTGTGCAACGTGATTCGTCCGTAAAGGGGATATCACTTAACTGTCGCCTGTTTATTTTCAAGTGTTCGGAATTTCGTTTCAAATTGGTAAGATCTGGCTCGCTTTTTTATACAAAAATAATCTTTGACGTGTTGGTGGGGAAAATGATGAGAAATTAAGAGGTATCTTTACAGTACTGAACTATTGGATTCGTACACTGCAGAACCAGTCTATATTTAGACTCTGCTATCGCCTCGTTCACAATATAGACTGTTTCTGCAGTGTACTGTTCCAATAGTATTCAACACTGTACAAAAACATGTTTAATAACTTCATACTCAGACGCACACAGTGTCGGTCATGCTGTAGTTAGGGCATTTTCGAAGGTATCCGATTGAAATGTCATTTTGCAACTTTCCTTTCAGTTCTTTACAACGGTACTTGGGGAACAGTGTGCGATGACGGGTGGCTTAACTTCCTAGAAGGTCACGAGTTGAACAACATTAAAGTTCTGTGTGGAATGTTTGGATACAGGTTAGTGCAATCATTTAACACCAACTTCTAATAATTATTATTAGAAGTTGGTGTTAAACCATTGCCAGACAATTGTTTGGTTATAAGTGAGTGCAGTTATATTGATATGTAGTGTTAAAAGTGTCTAAAAATTCAAATTTCATTTTCTTAAGGTAAGTCTTAATGTCAAGATTGGTTATACTAATGCATATGCATGCTTTCTGTTTTTTACGTTGTTTATTATGAGCTAAGATATGCCTTTAAAATTGAGACAGAAATAACAAGTTCCTTAAAAATCTGAACTTTTGTCTACAACAATTTGTTAAATTTTCAGACAAAAATATATTTCTCGTAAACGGTGTAATATTTTAGAATGAAATTTTAAGAATTTTCAGAAGAAAATATTCTCTTTTGGATAAATGTCACTTAAAATGATCTGGCACATACGATTCTGCACCGGCCTCCTTTTTAGACGTGCTACGATCGTAATCATGGACGTGGAGTAGTGTATGTGACATCGATAAGTATTTACCAGCAATTCTAATGCAAATACCTTTAAAACTACACAACAAATCATCAATGCGTCTCGTCCAATTAGATCCATTGTTGTGCAATGTAAATATAGACAATGGATTAAGAAATATTGACGAATTCGGTCATGAGTCTTTACGATCAAGTGTCATATGGCAGGCATCGACATCACGTGACAGCCCTAAGACAGGCGTAACCAAGTACTCATTTTGAGTATAATACGTTGTCAAAAATCAAAACAATGAATTATCAAACAAATATCAAACAAAGATTTTTACCATGTAAGTTGTGTTTGATTTTCATATTCTACACATTTAATCAATTACAAAATGACACAGTTTTTCACTAGTCCAAATTTTAAGCTGCAGACGACAAGTTTAAGTCAATTAAATGTTTCTTTGTTTTCTATCTCTGGGTAAAAAAAACATTGTTTGAACTGAAAAAAATGCTTGTCACAAGGAGTTAAAAAGGCGTTACTGTGCAGTAACAGGTTAAATCGGAGGCTGTAAAGTCTCTCTGGCACCCTTGCCTCTCATTACCTTTCTCACTAGTTACACTCCAGAAACAATATTTATACGGAAGTTTGGTCAGATCGGGCGTCGAAACTGCAGCTGGGATTTACTAAACGTATAACTGTCGGTTTTCAACAGAAACATCGTATCTACAGATTTAAACAATCCATAGATACGAGGTTTGAGTTGACAAGCAGCGTTATATTCTTTCAGCAATGGTACAATATTACCGAAGAACAGCTACCCAATGGTTAACGCATCTGGTGTCCGGACATGGCTCGACAATTTTACGTGTAATGGACACGAAACTACCATCTTTGATTGTGGTCATAATGGCTTCGGGGAGGAAAACTGTTCACACGATGAGGACCTAAGTGTTCATTGTCATAATTAACCCATGAACAGCAAACAATCACAAAAATGCCTGCAACTAACTTAAGGAGATCGTCAAGAAAGGGAGAAAAAAGTTTTACCTGTTTCTCAATGATCTCCATAAAATTACATATATCTCAAGAAGAGTGACGTTTAAAGAACCACAATAACATTGGAAACTATAAGTCAACCAACTGATATCAAATAAGAAGAATATCTATATTGGGTTTGTAATCCTGTAGTTAGGATATCATCAATGTCTATATTCATCTTTGTTAGACTATCGCAAATACTTTATATACGTTTATTATGTTTATACAGTATAATTATATGGCAATTAAAGCGTTAGACAAGAGCAACGCTGGGCGTGGCATTATACACGCGAAGCTCAGAAATAAATGGGTGTGTGATATTTGTTGATGTCCTGTTCTTTTCTAAAAGTCTCTTGCTAGTATCCGATAAAACAAAGTTCACCAAGTACTAAAATATTCACGAAGTGTTGAAAGTACCCGAGTACTACTAAAATATTCACAAATTTAATCACATTGAGATAATGTAATCAAACACCCTAGCTATGAGTTCTACACACATGTGAAGTTTCAACATCGTAGGCCCTGTATTTTGAAAGTTATGGACCGGACACCAATTTGCAAACTGAATCAAAGGGCAATAAGTCAAAAATTATAAATGGTAGAGTTAGAGTTATTGCGCTCTGCACATCCTAGCTATAAGATCTATACACCTGTGAAGTTTCAAGACTATAGGCCTTATAGTTTCAAAGTTATGGACCGGACACGAATTTGCTAACTGAATCAAACAAAATCAAACAAAGGGCAATAACTCAAAAATTACAAATGGTAGAGTTGTGGTTCTTGCGCTCTGCACACCCTAGCTATGAGATCTATACACCTGTGAAGTTGCAAGACTATAAGCCTTATAGTTTCAAAGTTATGGACCGGACATGAATTTGCTAACTGAATCAAACAAAGGGCACTAACTCAGAAATTACAAATGGTAGAGTTGTGGTTCTTGCGCTCTGCACACCCTAGCTATGAGATCTATACACCTGTGAAGTTTCAAGACCATAGGCCTTATAGTTTGAAAGTTATGGACCGGACACGAATTTGCTAACGGACAGACGGACAGACAGACAGACGATGCACGCGATAACATAATACGACCCTTCGGGCGTATAAAAAACCAACACCAAAAAGCATTTACTTCTAACCAATCAAACAAACGTTTCAAGATTCTAAAAGCGATCAAAACCGGAAATTAGGCCACGAGTACATCACAATCCAGAACAATGTGTTTTCTCGGTGTTGTCATGGATAAGCATGTATATAGCTCACGATAAATGACCTTCAGGTTAACCCATACTTATCGAAGTAGTTACTGGATTATTACTTTTTACTTTAGACTTTTAGCAGTCCACCAGGACATTGATATAATTTCATGTTATTTTAATCAGGCATTGTTTAGTTAATAAAAATGTAGTTGGTTATTGGTTTTGACTATTTCAATTCACTCCTTCATGCTACATAAAGGGTGGGTGGACTTTTGTGGTGCCGTTGAAAACTGTAAGTTGTTCGTTTTTGCTAACTCACTGAGAAAAGATGGTAGACAATATATTCTTAGATTTATTTCAGTCTTTTGACAGGCAAATACATTGTTTAAACACTACCATGGGGGCACAAGGGATAGCTAAGGTGGTACAGACCTTTGACGGATCTACCCCTCGTGATTTTAAAAACTGTGTTTAAATTATCGAAGAATTTGCTACCCTGACTGGCATTGACGCAGATAGAACAAACTTAGTCGCATACAAATCGAGAGAGGGTCTTGTTAGTGTACATGGACACTCATCCCGATAGAAACTGGGATCGAATTAAAATTTATTTGAGAAGCAGTTTTGGAGATGTTGTTGACTTTCAACATGCCTTACTTTTGTTACGAAAGATAAAGCAGCGACATATTTAGACAATTCAGGTTTATGCGGAAAGATTAATTGCTTTGGGTGATAATGCTTTTGAAGGCCAACCATATGACTGAGTGCAGGGACAACTTGTAGGTTATCTTATAGAGAGGTTGAATCAAGATGCTATGAAATTGCGAAAAATGCGAGACAATCCTGCTACACTAAATGAAGCAATTCTTATTGCGACACATGAACAAAATTTACAAAAAAGATTCAATTTGAAATCAAGTCAAACAAAAACCGAGTCAAGTGCAAATGGTCCAGTGCCAATGGATATTGATCACAGTCGCTAAAAGGGTACCTGTCATTTTTGCAAAAGGTCAGGCCGTCTAATGAAGGATTGTAGGCTGCGAAACAAATTTCACCTATTGAGGATGGACCTCTTGGAAAGGAGCAAGGGATACTTATGACTAGTTGAATCTCCAAACTTCCAGATGATAGACGCATTCCATTGCTTCTTATATATTCTACAAATAAACAAAGGCAGTTAAATATGGAGCGTCTATTGCAAGAATTTCCCCAATTTGCGGTCATGATATATTTTCTGTTGATAAGGTAGAAGAGAATTTCTGGGACCCCCCCCCCCCCTCCAATTAACTGATAATAAACATGATGATTTTTATAACCTTGATGTGTGCCACAAACATAAAAAAGTAATCACCAATCTTCTCAGAAATAATTCGAACTAGTTCGCCAAAACTGATAAGGAACTAAGTCATACTGACACTGTTCGCACGAAAATACAAGGGCGGATCCAGGTATTTTTTCCAGGGGGTCCAAGCCGAAGATTTTTTTTTTTGGGGGGGGGGGGGGGGGGTATGGGGGGGGTCCAAGCTCAAATTTAGGCTTAAAATGTAATAAATATGTAACGTTACACTTAATTCATATAGTCAAAATTTAATCTTTCTCCAATGCCAGGGGGGTCCGGACCCCCCCCCCCCCCCGACCCCCCTCTAGATCCGCCCATGAAATAGATACAGGTTACCACCCTCCAATTAAACTGAAACCTTGTCATGCCCATCTTAATAATAGGGCTTTAATTGATTAGGCTGTGGATGAAATGTTTCAAGCAAAAATAATTCAAAGAAGCAGGTCAGAATGGCCCTTTCCCATTGTAATTCTAAATAAGAAAGATGGATAAAACTTTTTGGGTCGCTTTTTGACAATTAAACAAGATAACGAAAACAAATTAATGCCCCATTCCTGTTATTGATGACATACTTGCTCTTCTGGGTAAAGCAAACTACTTTACTTGTTTGGATTTTAAGTCATTGTATTGGCAAGTAAAAATGTCTGGTGGTCATAAAGATAAGGCAGCCTTTACCAGTCATCGAAGATATTTTAAATACATTGCTTTGTATCATCGTTTATAAAATCAACGAACAGTGTAACTGACGACAAACAAAAGTTACATCGAAACAAGAAGACAAAAATGGTAATCACATGGCATAATATGTATCTAGTATTTACATGTATATTAATAGGGATTGTTCATAGAGACAAATCAGAAGTCTGAGAGTTTTTTTTTGTAATAAAGGCAATTTTGTATGTCCGAGCCGATCTTATAGAATTAGAGACTAATAAAAAAGAAAAATGAAGTATCTACATGTATCTTCATCCCACTCAATCAATCAGATACGTACAATTACAGTGCTCTGATTATCATCTGTAGTAGGTTTCAAATTAGACCACAATGTTTAGTGCTTTTGGAAAGTTTTAATCGTGAACATATAAATAAAGACAAGCATACCTCCAGCAACACTCGATATATTAATTTTTACGAGGGACGTTCAATTAATTTTGGAACTGGGGTTCTACAAGTCATAGTTATGTCGCAATTCGATTTTAAGTTTCTTCAATGCTTCGAAGTAATCCTCTTTGACACCCACACACTTCTGAAGTTTTGAGATCCATTACTTATATGCCAATAAATGGGACTCTTTTGGACCACCCCGCAGACACTGGTAAATTGCACTGCATACGGAACATGAATGCCTATACCGACGACCGGAGGCCATTTTCGTCATCATGGGGAACACAAAAAGCCACACGGGCTTAAGCCCGGCTATAAGGCTGGTTGACTACGCTGTGCAGCATGTAACTCTTTCATGAAGTCTTGGACAAGAGGACACATGTGGACAGCTCCGCTGTCATGGTTTTGGTACATGCCTCTTTAGCCGGTCCTAGACCTACTCCTTTCGTTATATTTCTTTACTTTCCGCGACATACATTTCTTGTATGAATGACCGGCGATAGCGGTACTATTTGAAACAGTAATTTGAACAATACACCCGTTACATTTGAAAATTACCGCGTACAAAACTTTTCCCGCGCTTTTAAATCTTTGGCTATTACGGACCTTGCCTGATCTTTTCGCAACCATTGCTTACTAATTACACGCCATTGGTGCTCCTAATAGTAGATTATTGTTCAATCATATGAATAAAGCGCAGAAAGCCCACATTTGTTACATTTATTGCATTATTTCAAAATATATTTTGCATGGGGTGCTCCAAGTCCTTTAGGCACCAGGTGGGGGACTCAATGGGCATAAACCATTCTGTGTTTCAACCATTTCGTCAAAATCGTATAACATGTCCCCGATGAAAAACCAACTTTATCTGCTATTTCTTGCATATTTAACCAGGCGTCTTGTTCTGTCATGTCGGAATCTACAGCAAAATTTGCTTTGGTACTAGCTCTACCCGGATTGCCTGAGAGGGGGCATCATTCAGGCCAGTTTTACTAATTTCAATCTTCATTATCATCGTAAAATCTGACGTATATTCAACGATCGGATGTCCACGATTCTGATTTTGTTCATTATATACATGTGATGCAGATATTTCAAAGCCTATGCGACCTTTAATGTAGACCCGTCTATCCTACTTCAGTTCGTTTTACATTTTGGGCACAGCGAAATAGCCAGTGTATATGACTGAACCAATTTAAAAGTTCAATATCTTTTGAAAGAGTCAACGAATTTGTCTCAAATTTTGACCAAGTATAGACAGTAATTTTCCCGTCAAATAGCCGCAAGCACCACTAGTTCTGTAGAACCATGAGGTATGGTGGACAATTAGTACCACTTTTAATTGAACGCCTCTCGTACTTGTCTTGATGAAAGTACATGTACCGTGTATCTAGGCGGAGGCCTGGTCGCCCGCGCTTCAACATAATTATTTTTTTTTCAAGTGGACTTGCCAAGAATAAAATTTGAAAAAGACCCCTAGACGCCCGGGACCCCCCACAACCCATTACCAAATGGCAAAAATTCTGTTCTCTTCCAAATTCAAAGGTGTTTCCGATGACAATTTCGAGTGAATGTAATTTTACAGTTATGGTCTCTCTTGGTAGAAAACATGTGGGAAATGAAAGAAATTGCTTGTCATACTCAAATTCCTAATTTTGCCACAATATTTCCAGACCTTTCCTGTTTTCGGGCATCAAAATGCATAAAACGAACTAGACAATACGCCTTGGGCTTCAACACAAGGAAATTCCTTGACACGCCCTTACACACTAAAAATATTTTCCTATATACTTTTCTATTTTTACTGAGTACACAAAAATCAAACATTCCAAAAAATATGCATATGTATGTTTGTTTATATATTAGATAGAGGCTGTATAGTACGTACAGCTCGTGCGTTTTTTGCCTATTTCAACGCATCGCCGCCATTGGATTTCGGTGGAATCGTGTGGAAAAACGCGATGGCCGCGGCGAGGGCGTTTTCCCACCAGAAATCCCGGGAATCGCGGCGATTTTCCCCCGCGAATCGCGGCGATTTGCGCGGACAGGTAAAAGCGTATTTTTGGCTGATTCTTTTATTATTAACATGTATTTGTATTAATATATTTCAGGTTTTCAGGAGTTGATTTGAACACATTGTACAAAAAATGTGTTCTAGCCAAACACCATTATTGTTAATAATGAAACCTTGTGTTAAGCATAGATCGCATTAATATCACATACATTTTTAAAAATAGTTTTCTTCTCTCACCTCAACATTTTCTATGATAAATTCTACTCATCGCCTGTCATTAGCCCCGCGCAATCGTCGGGAACAGTCTAAATGTTGATTAGTCAAAATATTACCGTTTGGGAAAGAATTAACAAATTTCAACATAAGCGCCTGATATTTTTGTGTTGGTTTGCGCGACATACGTACCGTATCAAGATCCTTGGCTAAAAACACTTTTCAGTACAATCCAGGGCTAAATGACGATTCGAAATAAGGACAATTACAGAAAAAATTATTCTATATTCTATAATAGCCTCTAACTGTATATTTTAATTTACAAAACCGATGTGTTATTATCGGACTTCATAGAGCTTTATATTTTATGAAACATTGAAAATGATTTCATTTCTGAAATAGATCTATTAAAGTTCTTAAAAATACACTCAGGATGAAAACTGTACAAAAATACATTAAATACTGAGCGCTGTAGGATAATATTGGCTTTACCTGGTATTTCCACCCGAACGCGGCGATAGGCAGCGATCGCCGCGAATCGCCGCGATTTTCCCCCCATCGCCGCGATTCGCGGTGATGAGCAGAAATTTCGAGTGGAAAAACGCGGTGGCCGCTATGGCAAATCGCCGCGATTTTCCACCCGAATATTTTTTTAAACCGCGGTGGGCAAGCGTTTTAGGCAAAAAAACGCGCGAGCTGTACTTGTAGTACTCTCCAAAGCCGAGGTCTATTGATTAACCATCAAATATGACCTCATCCGTTTTTGGTACACAAACAGCCTATTTGGTCGTCATAATCTAATTATAGCACATCATTTGAATTATCGAATCAAAATCATTCAGTTTTATCGTGCATGATCATAACGTATACATTACGTCGCTTCTATTTTTGGCTGAAGCCGGGAACATTTGAATTATCGAATCAAAATCATTCAGTTTTATCTTGTTTGATTACGTATACTTTACGTCGTTTCTATTTTTGTCTGAAGCCGGTAATTTGAAGCGTCAGCCAATAAAAGTTTGTATCAGCTTTTTTAAAATGTTTTGATGTGTAAAGCCAACGATTGGATACCGAAATCCCACCAAGGCCCCGAGATTAGACGTGAAATGACCCGCGGGAACAGAGCATCATTATATCATAATGGAATGAAGAGAGAATGTGCTCTGTTCTTAAGAGAGTATACTTGTAGATTCTACGCGAAATAAACATTCAACTGCTCGTAGCGCATTGAATGATTTTATCGCGTAGAATCTGCTATACAGGCTCTATCTGTCTTAATGTTCGCTAGCGGTTCATTTGAGACGAAGCGTGGCTATGTATAGACGTCACATAAACTAGCCGGCAGTCCGTATATATGCGAAATAAAGCGGTGGAATTTGAAATATACTGCAATTTCATTGGCCTAAAAAGTAGGTCGAACACTCAGTATTAGATAGAGGCCGTATAAGTAATTATACGCACAACGCATCGAATGTTTATATCGCGTAGAATCTACTATGGTGCCTTAATATCGCTTGCGAACCATCGGAGACGGGGTGTTGCCTTGAATAGACGCTACATAAACTAGCCGGGAAAATATATACTGCAATTTCATTGGTCCAAAAAGTAGGTCGAATACTAACTCCAACATAAAATAGCCGAGAAAATATACTGCAATTTCATTGGTCCAAAATGTAGGTCGAACATTTATCAACCTTTTCCCAAACGACAAAATGTTAAGATGGTCCGATTTGAAAGCTGGTGTAGAAGAGAAAAATTGATTTAGTCTATTAAAAGTAAAATTTGTGTGCAATTTAGCAAAAGCCGACACGACAAAGAATTTCTACCAATAGATGTCACCTCAGTCGATTATCATCTATCTCTGGTGAGCATTCTGGTCTAACTACTTTCAATATGTCAGCGCCTGTTAAAATGGATACACGTGGTACATTCGGTCACGCAAGAAATTTGCTTCACACTCTCGCTTCAAGTAAAATTAATAATTTGATTTGAATAAATTCTTTTATTCGATAAAATTGAGACGAAAAGTAAACTTTATTTTGTAGTTATTGTAGTTTTTCCTGCAATTTTCTGCTTGCTACTTTTTGGCGACAGGATTTTAGAGTTATGCGCACCGCGTGGTGATTAAGCCAAAAATGGATAAAATGATGCGTCAAATTAGTCAGTCCGAAAATAAAAATAAATATAGACTGGAAATTTTAGACTGACTGCTTAGTCAATGACACGACAAATAGTCCACATGACAAAAGACCAACTGCATGACAATAATAACGTGACTCAACAACGAATGAAGAAAATTGTCAATGATTTTGTTAACCCATTCCCAAACGACAAAAATTAGGGTGTCCCAAATTCAAAACATTACAGACGACAATTTCAGGTGAATGAAATTTTGATTTTTTTGTCTTTTTATTTAGAAAACATTGTGGTAAATGAAGAAATTGCTTGTCATAAGCAATTTCTTCATTTTCCACGATGTTTTCCAAAGTCATTGTCTTGTGGGGAGTCAAAAGGAGTCACTGTGTGGTAATGGGTTGATACGATATCATTTTGTCAATGATTTTGTTAATTCGATATCATTTTGGAAATTGTTTGTAACGTACTGTCAATTAGGCACTGTCCAAGACATGCCACGCTCCAGCAGGACGCGTAAAACAAGCCGATGTAAGAACGACTTCGTAGTAACGTACTCACGACGTAGTCGTTTCCCAGCAGCACAAGTTCAGTCGGTTTGATCAGAAATGCAACAGGGACATTGATTTGTGTTTTTACGGTGAGGAAAAAACTTTGTTCTTTGCGTTAACGTACGCGTCCTCCTTACGTTGATATTCCTTTGGCTTGTTCCCAGGCTGAAGTGAGGACGAGTACACTGTCTATTGACAAGATGGTAGTGGCATCAGGTCGCTTTTGAAGATTAAACACGTTTGAGTTTTATATTTGAGGAGGCGTAATCGTGTTAGGACGAATCTCACTGCTCAACGTTATATTAAATGTCCCGTTTTGGAGGCGACAGCGCCATGATATTGGTCTTGAATCCATATCAGAGCAAAACTAACTGGCAGTTTGCAATGCAACTTCAATGGCGTATGACATTCTACTGAAAATTTCTAGTATGTGGTATTGTCGTTCAATCTTTAGAGCATGCCACCATTCTCCAGAAGAATAATCCCCTCTTAACGTTGCTAGACACACGTTGAAATTTATACAGTTACAGAATGTGGATTTGGCTGACTGGCCAGCCAGATTGTAGGATCATACGCCAATCAAACACATCTGAGACCATCTTAGGACGAGGGTAGGAGTAGGGGTGGCGTCAATAAGGTAAAACATCTTGTATGCCTTCTCCGTCTGCAATTTAGGCGTACTCTAGTGACTTTGGTTGAGGACTCATTTCAAGCTTAACAAACAGTGTTGTATTATTATAAACGATAATGATAGACATACAAGGTAATGTAATTCCATGTGTGATTTTCAAAGTGCTAGCCTTTGGTGTTACACATCAGACGTCTCAGGTCTAAAATGCAAACCAAAATTTGAAATTTTGTTGTTAAGATATCAAGTATCATTGTCTGAAAATTTGATTTCAATCCGAACCCAGAAAATGTAGATATAAGATTCAACTTAAGAAATTGCTAAATCTTCACCACCACCCCACCCCTTCCCCAGTATAGTTAAATACCAATCAAAAATTTACATGATTGCCAATGACTTTTTTAGCAGCTGAATTTTATTTGTCCATTACTTCTTTGGTTTGTTGACGTGGAAAAAGGGTTCTCCAATCCAGAGAAGCCATCGATTAGCAAGTTGGGTTAGACGGTGCAGTTGACATTTGAAAGTTACATACACACGGTGGGGATTGTGCATGCTGGGATGGATAACGAATACGGACAAAAATAATCTCGAATCTTGTCAAATATTTTGCAATAACTCCTTTATTTCTTTGTCGATTTTCAAAAGGTCAGTTGCATGTACCCCGCCTTGAAAATCTCTTTCCTTGGATACATGGATTATTTGTGGTATCCTTTTAATTTTTCAAAACATTGATCCCAACTGACCAGAAAACGAAATGATAACGACTACGGCAAAATAAGCCACGCTTCAGGTAGGAAATTGTGCAATGACTTTCTTATTTTTGTGTCAATTTTCAAGCGGTTTGTTACATGTACCCCGTCTTACTGAGCGCTTTCCTCAGGTGTATTACTTATTTGAAAACTCCCCATGTTTCTCCCAAAAATTGATCAAAACTTACCTGAAAAACGATCAGATTTTTTGTCGTTTTTCTGGTCGGTTGGGATCTTTTTTCGCAAAAAGTACAAGAAGGTTTCGTGTAAAGTATACATCGGAGGAAAGAGCTCAGTAAGGCGGGGTACATGCAACAAACCGTTTTTGAATTGACGCAGAAATAAGGAAGTTATTACAAAATGTGTTGCCTGAAGCGAGGCAAATTTATCCGTAAATTTACCCATCCCAACATGCACAATCCCCACCGTGATACATGCATGATGTAAATAATAAAAATCACACCGCCTGTTTTGGTCAGAAAGTCACATGGATGAGCAACGGGTGGCTGGATCAAAGGCCCGTGTTTTCAAAGATCTTACGTCCACGTTTTTAGCTCACCTGAGCACGAAAGTGCTCATGGTGAGGTATTGTGATACCGCTGTGTCCGTCGTCCGTCGTCCGTCGTCCGTCGTCAGTCGTCCGTCGTCCGTCGTGCGTCGTGCGTCAACCTTTGGCTTGTGTGCAGTTTAGAGGCCACATTTTTTGCCCAATCAACCTGAAATTTGCTCAGAATGATTGTCTTGATGAATTCTCGGACAAGTTCGAAATTGGGTCATCTGGGGTCAAAAACTAGGTCACGGGGTCAAATCTTAGAGAAACCTTGTGTGCACTCTAGAGGCCACATTTTTTGCCCAATCAACCTGAAATTTGCTTAGAATGATTGTCTTGATAAAATCTCGGACAGGTTCGAAATTGGGTCATCTGGGGTCAAAAACTAGGTCACGGGGTCAAATCTTAGAAAAACCTTGTGTGCACTCTAGAGGCCACATTTTTTGCCCAATCAACCTGAAAATTGATCAGAATGATTGTCATGATAAAATCTCGGACAAGTTCGAAATTGGGTCATCTGGGGTCAAAAACTAGGTCACAGGTCAAATCTTAGGAAAACCTTGTGTGCACTCTAGAGGCCACATTTTTTGCCCAATCAACCTGAAATTTGCTCAGAATGATTGTCTTGATGATATCTTGGACAATTTTGAAATTGGGTCATCTGGGGTCAAAAACTAGGTCACAGGGTCAAATGTTAGAAAAACCTTGTGTGCACTCTAGAGGCCACATTTTTTGCCCAATCAACCTGAAATTTGCTCAAAATGATTGACTTGATGAAATCTCGGACAAGTTTGAAATTGGGTCATCTGGGGTCAAAAACTAGGTCACGGGGTCAAATGTTAGAAAAACCTTGTGTGCACTCTAGAGGCCACATTTTTTGCTTAATCAACCTGAAATTTGCTCAGAATAATTGTCTTGATAAAATATGGGACAAGTTTGAAATTGGGTCATCTGGGGTCAAAAACTAGGTCACTGGGTCAAATCTTAGAAAAACCTTGTGTGCACTCTAGAGGCCACATTTTTTGCCCAATAAACCTGATAATTGATCAGAATGATTGCCTTGATCAAATCTCGGACAAGTTTGAAATTGGGTCATCTGGGGTCAAAAACTAGGTCACTGGGTCAAATCTTAGAAAAAACCTTGTGTGCACTCTAGAGGCCACATTTTTAGCCCAATCAACCTGAAATTTGCTCAGAATGATTGTCTTGATGAAATCTCAGACAAGTTTGAAATTGGGTCATCTGGGGTCGAAAACTAGGTCACGGGGTCAAATGTTAGAAAAACCTTGTGTGCACTCTAGAGGCCACATTTTTTGCCCAATCAACCTGAAGTTTGCTCAAAATGATTGACTTGATGGAATCTCGGACAATTTTGAGATTGGGTCATCTGGGGTCAAAAACTAGGTCACGGGGTCAAATCTTAGAGAAACCTTGTGTGCACTCTAGAGGCCACATTTTTTGCCCAATCAACCTGAAATTTGCTCAGAATGATTGTCTTGATGAAATATCGTACAAGTTTGAAATTGGGTCATCTGGGGTCAAAAAATAGGTCATGAGGTCACATCTTAGAAAAACCTTGTGTGCACTCTAGAGGCCACATTCTTTGCCCAATAAACTTGAAATTTGCTCAGAATGATTGTCCTGGTGAAATCTTGGACAAGTTTTAAATTGAGTCTTCTGGGGTCATAAACTAGGTCACAGGTTCAAACCTGGTTTGTACTCCTAGAAGCCCATTTTTTGCCCAATCAACCTGAAATTAGCTCATAATAATTGTCTTGATGAAATGTACAAAAAGTTTGAAATTGGGTCATCTGGGGTCAAAAACTAGGTCACTAGGTCAAATTTAAGAAAAATCTTATTTGCACTCTAGAGGCCACATTTTATGCCCAATCAGCCTAGTCAGAATAATTATCTTGATAAAATCTCGGACTATTTCAAAATTTGGTCATCTGGGGTCCTAAACTAGGTCATGGGGTCCAGTCTTGGGGATTTTTTTGCCCAATCAACCTGAAAATTTGTCAGAATGATTATCTTATACAGGCCACAAATCTTAGTAAAATGTGATCATTTTGGAGGCTCAGACACACCATATACAGAAAGCTATTATGTCAGGCAGGCCCGTAGGAACAGGGGGGCTAGGGGGACTAAACCCTTCCAAAGTTGGCCAAAAATGCCAATTTTTCTTAATTTTACACTTAAAATTTTGGGGAAATCCCAATTAGCCCCCCACCCCCAATATTTAGGATAGAGTCTATAGCCCCCCCCCCCCCCAATATGAAATTGCTTTCTATGGGCCTGTCAGGTGAGCGCTTCAGGGCCAATGGCCCTCTTGTTTTGTGTAAACTGCGTAAGAAGACATCTGATTGTATGAGAAATTAGATTGAGCCAATCAGGTTTGTTGTTACAAGTAATTACGTAAAACATTTTTTGTAACGTGACTTTTTCTATTTTTTTCTATCTATATCTAAATTATTAATTCATGCCATTTATATTCAAAACATCAAAGCGGGGCAATTTGACGGCAAATTATAGTACATGAATAATGCTTCTTTGATAGAATGGTCGATATTTCAGTCAGTTGGTGGAGATTTTGCATCGTGGGATAGATAACGACAACGTACAAAAATCTTGATTCTGGTCAATTACTTTGCAAAAACTGTTTAATTTCTGCGTTAATTTTCAAAAGGTTTATTGCATACATGTACTAGTCTGGTTCCCGTACCTGAAATCTACCACGGATTTAAGTACGGTAATAGCTAATATCTGACGGTCACTCAGACGGCCTGGACAGGTGACGCTTTCCATACACCGAGCCGTTTCATTGGTCTATCGATTATATCGATTGACCAATCAAAGGACAGAATGCAGTACCTGTTCCCAGTCGTAAATTCAGTTATTTACACGAATGGGTACCAGTATATACATGTACATGTACCCCGACTTACTGAACTCTGTTCTGGGGTATATGAATTTCTTGTGAAATCCTTTTAATTTCTCAAAACAATGATCCCAACTGACCAGGTCCGCGTTTTACTAACATAGATTTTTGCAAAAACCTTGTAACAACACATCTGATTGAAAAAGAAATAATAACAGTAATTATTCGACCAATCAGATTTGTTGTTGTTTCAAAAATGTTCGTAAGTTTGTTAGTAAAACGGGCCCCAGAAAACGAAACGACAACGACTCTACGGACAAATTTGCCTCGCTTCAGGTTAGCAATTCTGATATAACTGTCTTATTCATGAATCAATTTTAATGTCGTTTGTTGCATTTACCTCGCCTTACTAGGATGTTTCATCAAATGTATGACTTTGCTGGACATTTCTCATACTTTTCTCAAAAATTGATCCTAATCGACCAGAAAAACGATCTGACTTTCTGGAGGTTTTTCTGGTCGTTTGGGATAAATATTTGCAAAAAGTCCAAGAAAGTGTCAGGTAAGTCATACATCAGAGGGAAGAGCTCAGTAAGGCGAGATACACGCAACAAACCGCTTGAAAACTGACACAGAAATAAGAAAGTTATTGTAAAATGTCTCACCTGAAGCGAGGCAAATTTATCCGTAGATTTATTCATTACATCATGAACAAGTAAAAAATTGCTGTAATGTACAGCAAAATGAATTGTATCGCGCTTAAAAAATTATACCAAAGTACTGAATAAAATGGTACAAATGTCTGGTTAAGTCAACATGCAGTGAAAACCGAAATAGGATTGCATGTCTGCATATGCTGGTGCTAGTCTATTTTTGTGTGTACAGCCAGATTATACATTAATCAAACAACATAGGAGGGGAAGTAAGCAAATACAAAAGTGTTAAATGTTGCAGTTGAATAAATGGGGATTAAAATTAACTTAAACAAGAAAGGAAACCGAATATGTCAGCAAGGAATTAGGGCCAAGATGGTCCTGAATCGTTTCTCCGTGAAATTATTTTTTGGAAAAAAAAAGAAGGAAAAAAGACACACACAAAAAAATTGAAAGTGCACCATAGTAACCACAGTTCACTATGCAATTATTTTTCGAAAAAATAAAAAAAAAAAAGAAAACAAAAACAATTCGAAAGGCTCCATGCAAGGAAGATTCCTGTTAGATTCCTATGTTAGAAGATTCCTGTTTGAATCTTGATTGAAACTGGCCTAGTAATTTTGGAGAAGTTTTCACATGAACGCACGCCGGAAACAGGACCGTGGCATAAGCCCCGCTAGCCTTTGGTCAGAATAGGAAAAATACTTTAATTAAATAGAAAAAAGTACTTGTTTATCCATTAGCCTTCTAAATATAAAAATCGTATCAAGTAAATTTTCCAAACCGGAACATTTTGACCACTATAGCTTATTTGTTCTTCGTATAATCATTCAATAGAGAACAGACTGTGTTGAATAGATCAGAGTGCACGCTAATCTTAGTCTATGGAATCTAAAAATGCTTTGATAACAGCAGGAATAGGAAACGTTTATGATAACAGACATAGATGAACGAACGCACAGCAGCCATAATGCCACGTATGATCCTTATTACTTTTGTCCGGCGGAGCAATAAATTAAATGTAAAAAAGATAAATACAGAAATGCCATATAAAGTGACAACTACCAGCCGCTAATGTTTAGGATTTAAGCTGTAACACAATACAAGCAATACCATGAATATGTCTCAATAATTCACCCGGCAGATCATCTCTGCCAGGTCATAAATCGGGACCTATATTTGTACTTATCACACACACACAAAAACACAAAGAACGAGCGACACATACGAGGAGATTTACTAGAGTGTAACAAAAAGTACAGGACTAAAGTTTTAAATATGGCGGCGAATTGATTGAGAATAAAGTATTCTTTTGAACGGTTTTGAAATCCATCCAGTCAAAAACTGTTGAGACATTAAAATTGAGTTGTTCTTTTATGTGAAAACCCCTAACAGTTTGTAATTTTTAGAAGAAAAAAAATGAGAAAATCTATTTTGTTCTACTAGTTACACACATGCCTATTTAGTTCAGACGATGCCTTGAAATTATGGAATCGAATCATCCATAATTGTACATGCAGTGTTCATTCAATACTAAAGTCTTTTTCGTGCTTTGATTTCTTAGGAAGCGATGCAGTTAATCGGATAGGCCATGGGCAAACCGAAAGTAGGAATTCACATTGTAATGCAATTTTGAAAAACGCTTGAGAAAACCCATTTGTTCTACTAGCAATATACATATCTAGTCAGATAAGACGATCCCTTGTAACAATGTAAGTTGACCAGTCCAAATTGAACATGTAGTGGTCATTCAATAGTAAGGTACTTCTCATTATTTGATTTCTTATTGCGATTCGAAATGGTACGGTTGGGCTAAAACACGCAAAGGACCTATTTTGGACGCAAAGGACTTGAAGGTGACGCAAAGGAGATTTATATCAACCCAAACTCCTTATTTATGACTTTTAATCGCATTTAAGTACAGCTCTCTGTAAAAATCATGCAAAATGGCATATTTCGTGCTACATACACTATCACCAAAAATATCATTTTTGTGAAAAATCAATAGATAATGACATAAATAAATGCTATATAGCTCAAAAAGTCTATCCTTTAAGGATTGGTGGAATGGTAAACATTTTAATTTTTTATTTGCTTTTACATAGAATATATAGTAAAAGTGGTGTTTTTCAGTGGATCTAAAATTGTAAAACCCAAGCAGATATCTAATTTAAACCTTCATAAGTTGAAAGATGATATTTTGGTGTTTTATCTGGCGTTTGTACTTTTTTGTGCAAATTTGTGATATTAGAGTAATTCAATTAGAAAGATGACGAAATTACAGTAAAATGAGCATCCCAGTCTACAATTCCAGTCTAATTCCAGTCTAATGGAGTTACTTCCCTTGAAACCAATGTCAACAAAAATGGCTGCCTCCTGTCAACTCAGATTCATTGTGACTGTATTTTGGTACATTGCGTGGAAAATATGACAAACTATGAGAGTAAAAGTTATTCTTTTGAAAGAACAGCGATATAGATCAGTGCATGGCCACCTAAAATCGAACAGGGAATATCATTAGACGGAAATTTACTCGATCTGCAAGCTGAAAAAGGCATTGCTAAATCAGCTGAACTGGGGCTGAACTTAGGGGCGGATTTTGGAACCATAGTAGACTGCCCTGTTTGCCACAGATACCATTTTTTATTGGATTGCGACCAAAGAAGCGATGTTGTTTTCCCCTGGATAATTTTTGCTCAGCAACTGAGTTAATTTCCAGTATTCAACAGATACAGATACAAAATGTCGGAGAAGGTCAAGCTCATATGTCACAGGCAATGTCTCGGGTACGAATATGCGCTTATAATCAGATTGGATTGAATGAAGTTTTATGTCCCACTCAACTACTAAGGTCACATGGAGACGGGACCTCGATTTAAAATCTCAGCCATAAGACTGGAGAGGCATGGGATCCGACCAGCGATCCCTGTGTTTTAAGTCTAGCGCGTTACGACTGCACCACCTCCGTCCCTCCCAGATAAACAGAGGATTTGCAGACAGGGGAGTTTAGGCAGTATATAGAACTTTAGACAGGAATATTTCTGATGAGTTTGGCAATGGTTAGTATTTTGTCACGACTTCTTCTTAACCCTTTCCCAAACGACACAATTTTAGGATGATCCACTTCAAAAACTGCCACAAATGATAAAATGGATGTTATTAAAGATTGGATTTGTGTAAAATATTGCACAGAAAATATTGAGACAAAAGGAGAAACTGCTGGTTATCAGCAGTTTCTTCTTTTGTTTCAATGTTTTCCCAAGCCTTTTCTATTAGGGACGTTAAAACCAGGTCTTGTTTGGGAAAGGGTTAAATTGGACTCCTACCATTGAAGCTGAAAGGGACTTCAGGTTTGCAGTATGTCTGTGTGTCTTTCAGGCCAATCAATTAGTTTTCGATACTTTTTATGCGGCCGAAAAAATTTTCATGCTCCCCCGAAAAATATTGGGAGAGCATATAGTTGCCTAGCTATCCATCCATCTGTTGGTCCGTCCACAGCCAGATCTCAGCAACCAATGGATTATGGACCAAATTCAATGAAACTTATAATGTGAACTCTGTGTGATAATCCCTATAGGGACTGCATTCTCTGTTTCTCAAATTGAAGCTGTGTCACAGAAAAATTATAGTTATCATAACTCATTGACCAGATATTATCAATTAATTGATTTAAAAGTAGCTATACATCTACTTTCATTTCACTTCATGTCTTTTATTTTCAGAATGATGAATAGGGTTCTGGTTCAATTTTATCAAGTAAACAGTGACATAATTTTGGTCAAACAGTGGTATTTTGCTGATGTAATTCTAAAACCCCGCAACTACAGCTTAATTGAAGCTGTAGTTAGAAGATTTTGTAAAAACATAATGGTAAACCTAGTCTGTCTTTGCACAAAATTCATTTTTATTGATTATCATTGACTATGTTTGTCTCTTTTATTTTGCAGAATGATGAATTGGTTATTATTGGCTATAGAGGAAGAATGAATTTTGATTCAGGACCCTCAAATCAATAGATAATGGTGAGAATCTTCAAAGAATATTTACTAACATGGAATGTTAGTTGGGGGTTGGGGGTGTCCAAACTCAAATTATGGCTTAAAATGTAGTAAATATGTAACGATACACTAAATTTATAAAGTCAAAATTTAATTTTCGGCCAGTGCCAGGGGGTCCAGACCCCCCCTCCCCCGACTCCCCTCTAGATCTGCCCATGCAACATCTTTGACTTTGGATCACTCCAAAATTTGTTGTTTGGTAATATGTTTTGAGTTTCAAAATGTGTTTGTTGTACCGGTCGATTAACTTTTTAACAAATTGAATATTTCTAGACTGCTCTTAATTAAAAAAGAATTATAGATGGAAAATACTAGTAGTTATGTCTAATATTATAATGTTATTATATGAATGTGTTATGATAGCACAGAAAATATTGAAGGAAAATGAGAAATTGCTGATTTTCAAGAGGATCACCCGAAAGATTTGATTAACTCCTTATGTATTGCCTCTTGAAATAATGTTGTCTGTTGCACCTTTGAATTTTAGACCACCTTAGAATTACCGTATTCTGTTGGAGAAAGGGTTGATAAAATATTTCAGTTTCTCTATTTTTCAGTCGCTGATGTACACCAAGTTGCAGCTTTGGACTTACAGTGTTGAATATAGACAAGTTATAATTGTTTTTTACTAGAAGGACTGATCTTGACTTTATGTTGATATATACAACAAAGCAGATTAATTTTGTTACAAATTGGATTTGAAGATATGAAGAGATGAAAATTGTAATCTTATGTAATATTTTCATCTTATGTTATACTTTGTATACTTGCCCATTCTTTGCCACATACAAAGGTTTAAATATGAATTACTCTTTCTGTGGTGACCAAATTTAGACTGATCCAAATTGAAAGATGTTGCAGACAATTATATCAATGTAATGTAAACTACACTGTATAGTATTTCTGCCCTCTGACTAAGAAAACATTTAAAGTAAACAAAGGAGAAAATGATTGTAGTCAGCTTTGTCGTCTTTTGCCAAAATGTCCTTCTACTTCAAAGAACCCTACAAGGGTTGTTTGAGAAGGTGAAGTTGTACCTTTTTCAAACAACGATACTTGATGTGCCAAAAGAACATGTTTTGAAAATGTTGAATGAAAAGAGAATAATGACAGAAACAAATGGGCATTCTTTAAGGTATACGACCCATCATTAGCACCAAAGAGCCAGAGGTGAATTTGAAAAGTGTCGGTATTTCTTAAACTGTGTTACTTTTCCATTCCAAATACAAACATATGTAACATCTCATAAGCATTTTGTATGGTTTAGAATTTTGAATTAATGCATACAAATGGAAATATTTGACTAAAATGTTCAAAATTACATACCTTGCATATGAATATAGAGTGAAATAATATTTCGAAACTATTTTATTCTTTAAGCATAATCCGGCATGATGAATCAACTTATGTGAAGTGTATTTACAAATGTTTGCAATTTGATGCATTTCATATGAATAGAAGGTGGCGTTTCTAATGATGGGCTGTATACCTTAAATCAATCTTGATCTTGATAAGTATTCTTTAGATTTAGATATATAAGATCTTGACTGCTGTGTTCCTAATGCTTCATACTTCATAAAATTTATGTCATCCCCTCATCTAAATTTCAGAAAAAAAACAAACAAACAAATTAACAAAGAATGGAGCACTCTGCGTCATGGAACACCGCAATTTGATTTATCATTGTGATTGCAACTTCCAAAAAAATCTGTGTTTAACCCATTCCCACATGAATTTTTAATGGTGCATTTTGTCACCCTGATAGATATGGGCTCTGGTAAAGCATTGTTGAAAATTAAGAGATTGCTTGTGACAAGTAATTGTTTCATTTCCCACAATGTTTTCCACCCAGAAAGCCAAAACAATGTTTGGTTAAAAACAGAAAAAACAGTTGTCTATGTAGAACAGAGCAACATATTTATAAGGAAAGGGGCAGGGAAAAGGTACTCTAAATTTGCCATTTCAAATCCAAACCCTATGTTGTTCTGTCCCTCCGTCTGTCCGTCCGTCTGTCTGTCAGTCCGAAACTCAACATTGTCCCTGTTGTGGGTACTCATTTGATTTGCCTTAGTGGGACAATACAATCAGTTCCCACAGTATGTGGTTTGATGAACAGTAAATGAAATGTTTCATTTGGAAAAGCCACCAATTTCTCTTTTTTGTAGCTCTTGAGAAGTTAGCTTGCCCTATGCATTTCCCAAACTAGACCTTGTTTTGACATCTGTAATACAAAACGCCTGAGATAAATGAGAAAAAAAAGAAGATATATGTTGATATATACAAAATTTCTCCTTTGTCTAAAAAATTTCAATGCATTTTTTACAAAAACCCACTCTTTATAGCCTGTAATTTTGTGAAATTAGCAGCTTTTGTATTGGTCAAATCTAAAAATTGGCTTTTAGATTTTTACAGCATTATTTATTGACATGGATAAAACTTTGAGGAAAAGAAAATGGAGATGGAGATATATAGTCCAATTTGATGTCAATTTATGAACCATTTTACCACTTTTCATTTTATAAAAGTTGTTACCATGGTAACCAAAACTTTAGATCTAACATTATATGTATTTCATATTAAACTTGTAACATATGGTATAAACTTTTAGATATAATAGGCATTCTTAATTGACATCATGGTTTTTAATAGAAGTGAACAATTGTCACTGAAAAACAGTCGATAAATAGTTATTTTCTATAACAAAAGCAGCATAAAAACTGGTGATAAGATTTGTTTGTGGTTTCCTTGGCAACCATTTCTTTATAAAAATGAATTTTCATAACAAATATTTCTTGCAAGAGGAAGAAAGACAGACCAAAATGGTGTCAATTTATGGACTATTTGGCCACTTTTTTCAATTTATAAAATCTGTTACCATGGTAACCAAAACTTAAAATCAAATAGAAATATGACCCTTTGAAATTAAGGATGTTATATTTACTAATTTTTATGTGTATCAATCAAAAAAATAAATTTTTGAAGATTAAATGGTGACATAATGTATAAAAATCATTGACTATGGATTTTTCAAAAAATGAATGATCTCCCTTTAATGATCGGAAAATGTAAAAAAATGAAAAAAATGCACAAAAAAGTACATACACAGCAATATTCTCTGACATTTTGGGTTCTTATATTTGTAAATGACTTGATAATAATAGCTTGGGTTTCACTAGATTTTTTGGGTTGAAAATGTCATTTTTTGTAAAAAAATGAAAATTTACTCATTTTGGACTTAATTATCTCTGATTTCGATTTTACCTGGAAATTGTTTTTATGCTACAACGGTAAAGTACATGAAGGTGTTATATATATGCCAATAACTTGTATCTATTCCTTTCCTTTGTTTTTGAAAATAAACATTGAAAATTAACCCCAAAAGCCCCTTTTTTGTCTGAATTTGAATTACCTCCCTTTTTATTCCTTAATAAATGTTGAAAAACTTGTGTGAATTCGACTTAAAATCATTCTAAATAATTGTTCAACAGTTAAATGACAATATTTCAGAGTTGTTTCTTAATTAGTTTTCTACAGAATGGATTTATTTAAGCTGAAAATATAGGAAAAATGCCATTTTTCAAGAAAAAAATCGTATAAAAGTCGTTGCCATGGTTACCGAAATTGAATTTTTGAATTTTTTTCAACATTTTTGCAAAACTGGAGACATATTACACCAACCTACCAAATATCAATAAAATCCGTTGACCCCCATGTAGCAGTGATTGCATGATTTTTACAGAGAACTGTACTTAATTGTTGAATTAATGTATTTTACGTTTAAATCTAGTCAATAATGTTTGTTTTGGGACATAAAGTGTCTGATTTTTGTGTTAATTCCGATTTTAATAGGCTACTCACGGACGTAAAGGAGCTGGCGGTGGCGCAAAGGAGATTTATAAAAGCCCAAACTCCTTTATCGTGAATTTTTATCGCTTAAATTGCAATGTTCATGCATATTAAGATCATATCTAATCAATGATGTTTGTTTTTTAGACAAAAAAGTGTCTGGTTTTTGTATAAATTCCGGTTTTCATATGGTACTCACAGACGAGAAGGAGCTGGGTGGCGCAAAGGAGATTTATATCTGTATAAAACAGATCATGAATTTTTCAATCATGAATTTTTGTCGCATTAGATTGTAATACTTTTGTATTATTAGATCATAGCTATTCAATAATGTATATTTTTGTTTTGGAAAAGTGTCTGGTTTTTGTATTGATCCCGAGTTTCATATGCTATACTCACCATGGTCGAAAAACAACTTTCGGTGGCGCAAAGGAGATTCAAATCAGCATTAACTCCTTAATCATGAATTTTTATTGCATTAAATTGCTATTATTTATTACTAGTTAGTCAATAAAGATTGTTCTTTTTTATCAAAATGTGTCTGCTATTAATTCCGATTTCACAGGATACTCACAGGCAAAAATAAGCTGGCGGTGACGCAAAGGAGATTCATATCAGGCCAAACTTTTTACTCACGATTTTTTATCGCATTGAATCGTTATCCTCACGCATTTTAAGATCATTCCTAGACAATAATGAGAGTTTTTTTTAAAAGGGGCCAGGTTTTTGTGTTAATTCTGATTATCATATGCTACTTGCGAGGGAAAAGAACCTGGCGGCGGCGCAAAGGAAATCATAAGATTATGGTCGTCGAATTGGAAGGCTGCTGCAGACAACAAAGCAGAGGAAAATGCTAATAATCAACAGTCTCTCGTTTTGATTCAATATCCTTTATCATTTACTAATCTTACATTTAAATTATCATCAATTTTATGATATCCAACAGCTTTCAAATTGGACTGTCCTAAAATTCTGTCGTTACGAATAGGCTAAAACCACTGAAAATATTGAGAGAAAGGAAGAATTGCTGATTATCAGAAATTTCTTCTTTTCTCTCAATGTTTTCACTAACTATTTCTATTTTTCACAACCATGTCTTGTTTAGAAATGTAACATTTTCTCATGTTCTTTAAATAAATTCAATATAAACACATTATTATTCATGTATGCAATATAATGTTATGTAAATTTACGTTTGTAACACCCTTTTAATTTGTAAATAAAGAGGAATGAAAAAACAATGTCCGAGAAAGAGCTAAGGGTGTGTTGGACTTTCAAATTTGAGACAACTGATCTTGGCTATTACAGCATCGCTAAAAAGCTACTGTTTATCGGAAAACAGAAGTTTGGCACGCGATTTCAATGTCCCTTTCCCAAACAAAACGTCCCTAGTTTTTGCGTCCCCGGTAATGGTTTGGAAATTATTAAAACAAAAGCAGAAATTGTCTATTTCTTATCTTCCTCAATATTTTCTGTGCTGTCATAATATGTGCATTTATTTATCATTTATTTCTATTCAATTTAAACACCATTATATTGTCGACTGTATCTTAATCTGTCGGTAAAGGGTTAACCCTTTTTGCACCGACGCCGGTTGCTTTTCGCCTGTGAGTTTTCTATTGTCTATTTTCGCCTGTGAGAAGCCTACGAAAATTGCAATTAATACAATATTGAAAGAATTCGTTCATAAAATGAATAGGAAGCATCAATAAATATAGTAATTACAATAGAAAAAATATGTGAAACAAATTATGATTTCGGACTCGAGGAATAAAATAATCTCCTTTTTACCGTCGTCAGCTCCATTAGCGTTACCTTTGATACCGTAATTAAGACAAAATCACGGAACATGTTTGTACTAAAATTAGTTTGATTGACTAAATATGATTTTAAAAAAAAGTGTGGGTGTAACGATTTAATGTGATTGAATTCGTCATTAGGGAGTTTGGGGTGATATATATCTCCTTTGCGCCACCGCCAGCTCCTTTTCGCCTGTGAGTATCCTATGAAAATCGGAATTAACACAAAAACCAGACAATTTATGTACCCAAAATAAACAGTATTGATTAGATACGATCTTAAAGTACATGAATATAACAATTTAATACGATGAAAATTTATGATTAAGGAGTTTGTGCTGATATGAATCTCCTTTGCGCTGCCGACGGCTTCTTTTTGCCCCTGAGTAACCTATGAAATTCGGAATTTACACAAAAACCAGGCAATGTATGTCCCAAAATAAACATTAACGATTAGATACGATATTGGCATGCACGAATATAAAAAAATTAATGCAATAAAAATTCACCATCGAGGAGTTTGGGCTGATTTGAATCTCCTTTGCGCCACCGCCAGCTCCCGTTTTATCTCTTGAGTAGCCTATGAAAATCGGGATTGATACAAAAACCAGACAATACATGTCCAAAAATTAACATGATCAATTAGATCTAATCTTAAGATACATAAATGTAACAATTTAATGCAATACACATTCACGATAAAGGAGTTTGGGCTGGTTTGAATCTCCTTTGCGCCACTGCAAGCTAAGTTTCGCCCGTAAGTAGCCTATGAAATTCGGAATTAACACAAAAATAGACTTTTTTTGTTCTAAAATAAACATTATTGATTAGATATATTCTTAAAATACATGAATATAACAATTTAATGCTATAAAAATTCACGATTGAAAAGTTTGGTCTGATATGAATCTCCTTTGCGTCATCCGCCAGCTCCTTTCCCCCCAGTGAGTATCTAGCCTATGAAAATCGGAATTAGGCTAATAAAAAAAAACAGACACTTTTTCTCAAAAACACACATTATGGATTAGATATGATCTTAGAATACATGAATATAACAATTTGATGCGATGAAAATTCAAAATTAGGAAGTTTGGGCTGATATGAATCTCCTTTGCGCCACCGCAAGCTCATTTTCGCACGTGAGTATAGCCTATGAAAATCGGAATTAATACAAAAACCAGACACTTTATGTTCTAACATAAACATTATTGATTAGATATGATCTTACAATACATGAATATAGCAATTTCATGCAATAAAAATTCATGATTTAGGAGTTTATGCTGATTTGAATCTCCTTTGCGCCACCGCAAGCTCCTTTTCGCCCGTGAGTATAGCCTATGAATATCGGAATTAATAAAACAAACAGACACTTTTTTCTAAAGAATACATATTATTGAATAGCTATGGTCTAATCATACATAAATGTTACAATCAATTGAGACAAAAATCCATGATTAAAAAGTTTATACAGATACAAATCTCCTTTGCGCCACCCAGCTCCTTCTCGCCTGTGATTAGCATATGAAAATAGGAATTTATACAGAAAACAGACACCTTTTGTCAAAAAAATAAACATTATGGATTAGATATGATCTTAAAATACGTGAAAATTACAATTTAAATGCGATACAAATTAATGATAAAGGAGTTTGGCCTTATATGAATCTCCTTTGCGCCGCAGCCAGCTCATTTTCGTCCGTGAGTAGCCTATTCAATCGGATTCAACACGAAAATCAGACACTTTATGTCCCAAAACAAAGATTACTGACTAGATTTAATCGTAAAATACACGAATAAAACAATTTAATGCGATAAAAAAATCATTATTAAGGACTTTGGACTGATATAAATCTCCTTTGCGTCACCTTCATGTCCTTTGCGTCCTTTGCGCCAAAAACAGGTCCTTTGCGTGTTTTAGGGCAACCCGAAAGGGTATGCATAAATGCGTTGCATTTAAACGGATAGGAAAAATACATGTCCACCATGGGCAAACCGGAAGTAGCGACTTTCCATTGCTATGCAAAGTAAAAAACTATACTAGAATTTTGTTTACACGAATTTTCAGCGTGGTCTGGGATTAAACGAACTTCAATGTATACTTATAGTACTGCTTGAAAAATTATACCGTGTAAACAGTTAATGTGTAGGTTATATATATACGACTTTCAAGTACAAATAATTATCCCTCATGACGTAATTTCTAAAATTAGAATATGTATACCACATATGTATCGCGCATGGCGCGATACAACAATCTCCACCGTGAAAGCTACAAACCTAAGGTATCAGTCAGAAATAGGTTTCTCGGGATACCTCATTTGACTATTCCTTTATATTATTTCTAATCTCAAATATGGGCTTAGATCTATATAGATTATTTCCTGATGATATTAAATAATACAAGTTAAAACTATTTTCAACGTTGACTTAATTCAATTCACTTTTCTCTCAAATTTGGAATCACAAATGCATATAAAATGCAAGAGAATACCGCATTGAAGACTTTGCAAAATAAAGCCTAGTTTTAAAACTTCTCCCATAGGAAACTTTTTTTTTTATTTATTTTTTTTTTTTTTTTTTTTTTTTTTTGAAAAATGAGACCAAAAGAAGAAAATGCTGATAACCACATTTTTTTATTTCTTAACCCATTTTAATTTGTGCTAAAAGTTTCAAGTTGATCACCATAGAATCTTGTTGTTTTCGAAGGTTCAAACCATTTATTGAAAAAAATAATAACACGAAAAGCGCCAAAGTATTTTGCACATCTGATTACTATTATTTTTTTTTACAGTCGCAAACTGGCAAATAATCCAGGATTTGGTAAAACGGACATTCGTGGCATTTGAAAACAAAATTGAGAAAGATTTATGCCTTCGTATGTACATGAAGTCTGATCTGGATCCATAGTTTTCTTTAATTGCTTCTACAGTACTAATGACTTGTATGTACTCTATAATTGTTTTTTTTTTTTTTTTTTTTTTTTTTTTTTTTGTTTGTTTGTTTGTTTTTCTTTTTTAATTATTCATGACAAACTGATTGAAACTGTTTGGTTTCTTTATTTGATTTCGGTTTTTTCTTTAATCTCAAGTAAATCCAATTTCTTTTTTTCTGTAATATAGACACAGCGGTTTTACCCATTACCAAACGGCAAAATTTTAGTCTGGTACAATTTGAAAAAAAGAGGTATAGATGAAAAACGTATTGATATCAAAGAAAGAAATCAGGATATCATGGCATAGAAAATACTGAGAGAAAATGAGAAATTGCTGATCACCAACAATTTCTTATTTTCTCTAAATATTTTCTGAATGTAATTCTGGTTGGTACATCAAAGCCAGTCCTTGTTTTTGAAAGGGTTTATTCAAATTAAGGTTGTTTTCATTTATTAACCCTTTCACAAACAAGACCTGGTTCTGACGTCCCTAATAGAAATGGTTTTGGAAAACATTGATACAAAAGAAGAAACTGCTGATAACCAGCAGTTTTTCCTTTTGCCTCAATATTTTCTGTGCTATATTGTACAGAAATACCATCTTTAAATTCATCCATCTTTATGCGCGCATCATATTTCAAATTGGACCACCCTAAAATTTTGTAGTTGGGAAAGGGTTAAATTGAAGTGGGGTTTTTTTTCCATTTTATCTAGATATAATTGAGCCTGTCAATTAGTATAATCAGTACAAACCATTGTAAAGTTTCCGAAGGTAAAGACGTTTTATTTTATAATAAGTATCTTTTATATGAGACTATAAGTAAGAGGTTAAGGTTGGTGATTTTTGTAGTAGAGAATACGCTTTGAAACAAATTCTAAGTTAGCGCGCACTGAATCGCGAAATTATCAAAAACTTTACAATATAATTTTCTTAATTGCAGAAACGAAACATCAATTCGAAAATGATACTTGCTACACAAATATGTAAGCTATACATCGCATGCTGTATGCTGCAAACTCTCGCGTATTGTGCTGTTACTAGAAAGATCTTCAAACAAGACGACACCGTAAATGGCCGAGTATGCCCGAATTTACAGCGGAGTTTCACGAAGAAGGCCGACAGAATCATTGTTTGTTCGTTCCACTGTTCGCTAGATCCGTCGTGTAAAAGTTTATTTTACGAACGAACATCGGGGGCTTGTTATGGATGCAGCGACGTTTATACAGCCTCGTCAGCGCTTGGTAATGAATCAGAAACGGTTTATTACATGGAACAAGGTAAGAATACGTATTAAGGTAATTCAGTCTGCACCCCTAACGAGATTTACGCGACGTCGATATTCGGTAATATTCAGGGGGGGGGGGGGGGTCCTAATAGGAAAACACTCTAAAACCCTTTCCCAAACGACAAAATTTCAGGGCAGTCCACTTCAAAAACTGCCACAAATGACAAAAATGGGAGTTTTTAAAGATAGACTTTGTGTAAAATATGACACAGAAAATATTGAGACAAAAGGAGAAACTGCTGGTTATCAGCAGTTTCTTCTTTTGTTTCAATGTTTTCAAAAACCTTTTCTATTAGGGACGTCAAAACCAGGTTTTGTTTGGGAAAGGGTTAATCAAACTTATATTTGTCCCGTTTTTGTGTGTGTCATACACGCATTAGTCATGTTTCCATAGAAATATTTCGATCTGCATTTTCTGATGGTACATTCTTTCTATTCATACATAATTATCATTTTACTTCCTTTAAACATAGAGGTTATTTTGAAGAATATATTATTAGGGATGCGCATTTAATACTTCTTCTGAAATTTGCTTTGTGACATTAAATAAATATTTATTTAATGTATAGAATATAGATTTTGCTGTATTACTATGCTATACAACGATATCATGACGCTGCACGTCAGATGTATAATAAATCTTCAATCGGGGGAGCATATAGTCGCCATGCTGTCCGTCCTTGTGTCCGTCCGTCCGTCCACAACCAGATCTCAGCAACCCTTTGACCAAATTCAATGAAACTTCCCATGTGAACTCCCTGTGATTATCCCTAGGGATCCCTTTCACCGTTTTGTAATTTGAGGCTGTGTCATGGAAAAAGGGGCCTTAATGTGAAAATTAGTTTTTCTCTTATTTCTCTTTATCTAATGGGCAGAATTTAATGAAATGTTGTACTTGTGTGATAAATGAGATGTTCTAGACCATATTTTATAAATGATGTGTGTACAAAAAATCTGTCATGGAAAAAGGGGGCTTAATGTATGATATTTTTTATTTTGTGACAAACACTTATTCGGGGAGCATAATCTATGACGGCTCTTGTTTCATTTATGAGAGCGTAACCAGAAATGAAACTTGTGAAGGACAGGATTTCTGTTATATTTTTAACACTGGCACTAACAGTTTTATACAAACAACAGGCTCACCCGAACATTTACAAATCAGTATAACGTTGGTGGGGAGTCAAAACCTCGTAACTACAGCTTGAATAAGCTGGAGTTACGAGGTTTTGACTCCCCACAGACGATAAGGGGTTCATTTTTCTAGATTAACACAACTTTGACTGGATTTCTTTATGGGAAAGAGAGAGAGCAAAAACGGCTCCTGATTGGGTTCATTTTAATCACCAAATCCCCTCTGGATCCACCACTCAGTATCATTGATAATTTTCAGAACTTCCAACAAACGTTCGTTTCTCAAGTGTTGACGGCTATACAGATAGAGGAAGGGTCGAAGGTAGGTGAAACCAGAGGCGCGTTCTTTAGAGCGAGATTTTTTAAGATTTCTTAAGATGCTTTGGATAAAGCGTTTTTAAGACCAAGACTTTGACCAAGCTGTTCCGAATGCTCCATATTTATACAAATTACGTCATCATGACGTCATTTGTATGAAGTATGGAGCATTCGGAACACCGCGACTTATGAATTATGGAGTGATCGGAACAACTCGGTCAAATTTCTTTTATATTGTTTGTACAGAGTTGACCGAGGGATTCCGCATGAAGTATAGGATAATGGCGCGTCCCATTGAGCGTCTTAAAAATCTTGCTCTAAAGAACGCTTTATCCTAAAATATCTTAAGAAATCTCGAGATACCTCAAGAAATCTCGCTCTAAAGAACGCACCTCTGTTTGATAATTTTGACCCGTCACGCTTAAACGGACCTTATCGGAACTCCACAAATCCTGATTTTGACAAACTTGTCAGATTAAGCACAGGTCAGCCAGTTACTGTATGCAAAAAAATTAACTTAATAGTAAGATAGGAAAAAACATTCCGAATTTAGAAAATCACATAAAAGTGAAAAGTGTCGGCCCTAGTCTGGCTGCGCGGACTGCGCAGACTGACTAGGGTCGATATTTTTCACGCATCATATAAGGCCCCTTTTAGCGTGACGGGTCACATTTACTAGTAGCCTAACATACGTTAAACCATTACCAGCCGATACAATTTGGACTATTCCAATTTGAAAGGTGTTGCAGACGACAATTGAAATAGATTGAAATAAACATATTTTGGGTCTTTTGTTTAGAAAACATTGTGGGAAATGAGGAAATTGCTTATCAAAAACAATTTCTTCATTTTCCACTATGTTTCCCTATCCCTTTGCTTTAGGGGGGCCAAAAGAGTCGCTGCATGGTTGTGGGTTAAAAAACGTATACCATAGTACACGGATATGAAGATAATTCAAGCAAACATGCCGGAACTAGTGTTAGGAAAAAATGAGAGAGTGTGATTAACGATAATAAAAGGTAACACTCTGTCATGTCAAATCATATCAGCAAAAATGGATAAAAAGTGGCTTTATTTCTTTCAATTACAAAACTCACAGTCACGTCGTCTCATTTCGTTTTGCAGTTTTCAGAGAGCGTAGCCTCTCTATTGTTGTCACCCGCCACTATTTTGCAAACCGCACAACGAAAATAGTTCCTCTCAAACAAGAAAATAAAGATCTAAATAACAAGTGGAATTGTCTACAATCATACATGCCATTATATAAAAATGTATGACTTGTATGATCTATGCAAATTTTTCAAGTAAAAAAGTCTTAAATAGAAAGTAGATCAGTGTAGCAATTTTCTATTCATAATTGGGTCATGCAGGTCAATCAGTCAAGTCATGTGACCTACATTTCGGACGATGCAAACGGTCTTAAGATAGAATCACATTATTCCACAGACAGAGATGTACTTGTTCTAGTTTAGAATTGCCGCAAGTTTTCCAAATTTCCTATGAGGCCCACTTACGATTTGATCCTTGACATATAATGCACATACAGTATCTAACTGCTTCTCAGCAGGGGAAAACCGTTGTATAATAAGTGGATCTATTTCATTCACATGGACGACTATTGGCAAATATTTCTTTTGATTAAATTTGACTTTTGTCACTGTAATCTAAAACTGCAAGATCATTATATTTTTGTAGTGATTTAAACATTTCATCATTGGGTAAAGGATAGATTACGCTGCCACCTTTAACACTTTCCTTCGTTACAGTGCACCTGAATGTTTGCTATTGTAGCAAAAATGTTCAAATATCAGTCTTTATTAGTATTTAAAGCAGACAGTTTTACAGTGCTCACAACACTTTGACATTTTACAATTGGTACTTCGGGTACAATGTGTAATGAAGCATTGTTGAAAATCTGGAACAAAATATCCAAAGTTATTTATGAAGATATTTTGGTATTTAAGTAATCCTTCCCTAATGAGATTCATGCGATGACGGAATTATTCGAGCGACATCATACGCATTCGGCAGTGGAACTTTCCGCCGCAAAATGTTGAAGACGTACTCCGAATGGGGTCGAATTTGTAGTGAATGTTAACGACTTCGCATAGAAAATCCGAAGTCGTGTGGATCTGACTAGTGACAGACTACCTAAATATTTTTTTTCATTTGATTTTCAGTTTTTTATAATGGCACATGGGGCACAGTGTGCAATCGATTCTGGGAGGGAGATGGACTCGAAGTCCAGGGGTACAGGAACACGAAAGTTCTGTGTCGAATGTTTGGCTATAGGTGAGTACAATCAGTTTGTACAGTCGATACTCGTTATGTCGACATCGGATAAGTCGAATTTCCGCTTAAGTCGAAGTTTGAATCTGGTCCTGTTTTTATCAATGGACATACTTTTTTTCAAACAAAATAATTTCGAACTCAATATAGCTATTGAAACATAGTAGGAAAAGGATAGAAATTGCTCGACACGAGCAATTTCTTTCCTTTTCCTACTATATTTCAATAATAATCGTACTTGATTAGTATCAAAAACCGTCAAATATCAATTTTATCGAAGCCGAACAAAATCGGATAAGTCGAACTCCGGATATGTCGAGGGATTTTGACGGCCCCTCCGTCTTCGACACAACGAGTGTCGACTGTATATTGAACGATTTGATCCAGTTGACCATATAGTAATTTCAGACAAACAATAGTATAAGGCGTCCTTGCTTCAATCCGAATAGTGAACTGTTTTATCCAGTTAACGATGACAAATCGTCAAACCGTAGTTACGAGATTTTGTAACAACACCGACGGGTATTCAAAACATCACCGTTAACCCGGTCTATTTTAGGCACAAAATTCATTGCCATTCAAAATAGTTACGTAAATTAACAGTTATGGACTACTGTAAAATGTGTTATTATAAAACATCGTAACTACAGGTTGATTCAAGCTGTAGTTCGCTCACCGAATACCTGAAGATTTGCGAAATACTAGTTAACTTTTCCACGGTAGGGATTGTGCATGATGGGATGGATAACGACTACCGACAATAGGGAACGATTTTATCAAGTAAACCGTTACGTAATTTCGGACAAATAAATAGTATTTCGTTGGTGTTGTTATAAAATCTCGTAACTACGGCTTGAATGAAACCGTAGTTACGAGATGTTATAACAACACCGACGGTTTATCAAAACATAACGGTTTAACTCAGTCTATTTTTGCACAAAATTTGATGCCAACTCGCCTCGCTTCAGGTAAGACATTTTGCAATAACTCTGTTATTTCTGTATCAATTTTCAAGCGGTTTGCTGCATGAACCCCGCCTTATCGAGCTCTTTCATCGGATGTATAACATATTAGATAACTCATGATACTTTTCCCGAAATATTGTCCCAACCGACCAAAAAGCGAAATGGTAACGACTACGGCCAAATTAACCACGCTTCAGGTAAGAATTTGTGCAATAACTTTCTTATTTCTGCGTCAATTTTCATGCGGTTTGTTGGGTTTGTTGCATGTACTCCGTCTTACTGAGCCCTTTTCTCAGATGTATTATTTATCTAGAACTTCCCTGTACTTTTCTCAAAAACCGATCCCAACCGACTAGAAAAAGGGTCTGATTTTTTTGTCGTTTTTCTGGTCGGTTGTTTGGACAAATTTCAAAGATTCTACAAACAAGTCATATATCCGAGGAAAGAGCTCACTAATGCGGGGTACATGCAACAAACCGCTTGAAAATTGGAGCAGAAATAAGAAAATTATTGCACAATTTCTTACCTGAAGCGAGGAAAAATTTGTCCGTATACTCCATATTCGTTATCCATCCCATCATGCACAATCCCCACCGTGTTTTCCCGATTGAAACAAGTAATTGTCTGTTTATTGCGCTTTTTGAAAGTAGAATCAGTTCCTAAAATGTGTTTTATTCTTTCAAAAATTGTACATCGTTTTTCAACAATGGTCATTTTCTACTACATAAGTATGCATGTATATATTATTATTTTCACTAAGTGCAACTTCTCTGTTACAAGAAAAATACCCCTTTGTGACGATTCATTTCTTTTTATAGGAAGATGGGCGTAAATCTGCTCTGAAGGGGTAACGTAGCGTAGGCATCACACTGAGCCAAATATAACCAAAACATTGAAAAAACATAGTATTTAGAGTTTCAAACAAGATAAATAATATAAATTCGTTTAAAAAATGACACGTCAATTACTTAGGAAGACTACTAACACTTTCTAAACAGGAAAAGTGTCCCCCATATTCTGGTCATATACTCGTATAATGATGTACATGCATTGTGAATTGTTCGTACTGATTTTACGGCCAAACCACTTCATAATCGGTGTAACACTGTAATTGTAGTTTGAATTATTTATTTGTTACATTATCATTAAACGTTGCACATAAACGATATAAATATTAAAGATCAAATTCCAATTAAAAGGGTTACGTAGGTACCTGCAGTAAAGAAGATATGGCGCAATTTATACACAGATAGTAGTTGTGTGGAATTCATTTTATTAATTTTATTGTTTAATATTTTCAAACGTTTATATAGAGTGATTTTGAAGGACTTAACAATTTATTTGACTGATATTCGTAGCCTCATTCCCATTTTACACAAATATACTCCCCGTCATAAGAAAGTAGCCACTTGTCTAATGCAAATGATCGGCAATTTTAGGATTATTCATAAACGTACCGAAATAGATACAAAACATTGAAACATGGTAAGCAAAAACGCTTTCGTGAGAGAATCGAAAATAGTCGAATTACCCCATTAGCTATGGTAGGTTGGTGGTAGTTCCAGGAAATCCATAACTGATACGGAACACACTAGTGAAATTCGCGGTCATATGTAGGCCCGGAAACGGACCAAAACTAAATAAGGATACGTGTTTATGATACTGTTTTTATTCGAAATGATTAGTGACTAAGAAGTGATTTTCAATACACCCAAGATCCTTGCAAAATGGCGGTTTCCGGTTATAGACCAACCGACCCCCTATTTCTTCTCAAAGGCATTATTCATTGAATTTTTGTATCTGTTTGGTCTTTATCAAGTTCCAAACTAAGAAAATGTTATTGTCAAACAATTAATATTGAGACATGCTAGACTGGTAGTGCTAAATTTTCATAGACCTCTATTATCTCAACGGAATGATTGACTGTAAAATTGAAATGAGACTTGTGTTTCAACAGCGTCAACTTATGCAGAAAATGATGACTATAAGAATACAAAAATGATCTTTGTATCCTAAAAATACTGTTTTGAACCCATATTAAATCTAAACATGTTTCCGGCCATGTTGAAAGCATTTAACCATTGAGGTGTGAAAAGGAATCATTGGGAATGCGTATGGATGTGTAAAACCAAAAAGAGATTAAGAATTGTGAACATTATGGTTTTTCGAAAAGTGGCTACTTTTTTATGACGGTGAGTATATCAATCTACTATAACTTCCCTTCTATGAAACTAACGGAAAAACGACCTTTCTGAATTCCACATTGTTTGCTCACTCATCTTTCTTTAAACTGTCATATCTTTCCTGTGTGATTTCTTCGAGATACAAGTTTACTTTATTTGTGTTTTGTCTTTGAATTGGGGCATGTTACATGTTGGGACATAAGCAATATGGTGCATAAAAACGATCCAGGTTCGACGCCCAGTACAAAGATTTATTGGCCTTCAAATAGTGTGTTTATTGTTTATCTATTAGTATTTTTTATTTATTATCTTTCATTTGTATTAATGAAAAACACATGATATTTGTTTAAACAAGAAATTGTGATTTTCTTGGATATAGCAGTCATGTGCATCCTTTAGAGACAACGAGTTCGTGTTCATATCCATTGAAATTAAATACAGTATCATAAAGATATCTTAGATTAAGATTTATTCAAACATTCCGTATTGTTTTCTTAGCATACAACTCTTATTTTGCGGTGCAATCGTCGAATTTCGAATAAAACATTCTTTCATTTTAAGATCTTTTGAACAACATTATGATACCTACGTTACATCCATGTAACGTAGGTATGACAGTTAAACGGCAAGGAAAAGTATCGAACTATAATGATTCTGGTTACAGTTATACTTTTTTTCCATAAGGAAACAATATCTGACTATAGAAATACTGCTCGGTATCTTTAGTTGAATAACCTATCTCTACACAATAACATCAATCTGCACACTAGAATCCATCTCAGGTCTTTGAGTAAAATGTAAAAAATCTACATCTATATCATGTAAAATCAAGTATTTTTGTTTCAGAATAGTATGGAGCCAGTTAGATATGACGTCAAATGTATATTAAATCATCCAAAACAAAGTATTTTGCAACACAATGGTTTTCGGTAACATAAGCATCGGTAACGTAAGCATTTTCGTGACATTGTCTGAGAATTTATTTTATCTATCACATTTTATATTCAATTTGAAAGTAGCTAATATCTGACGGTAGTTGACATCCTTAACTATCATATTCTATATCACAGACCTCGATCTTTCAAATGACTGAATCAAATAAGTATCGCTTTAAAACCAAACCTGTTTCCCACTAAAATGAATTATTACACGAAAAAAAATTGACGCACGAACGTCAACAACTGATTTATCTTATAAAAAATGTGGTTCAGCTAGATTTTAGACAAAACAGTTTCATTTAAAATTCGGAAAAGTGATGCATAAAAAGGATGGCGTAACGTAGGCACTCTAACTTTGGAGACATACGTTAATCGTATAATTTTAGCAATTACAGATACTTCATAACAGTTTCAATCATTTCTACAGGCAAACAAATATTATAGTTTGTATTTCCGAGGGTAAGGTTAAGTTCGCTAGCATCTTCACTGAAAATGTGGGCGTGAAATCATGTACCTATGGCTTGAGACAGGTGAAAAATGCATGATATTACGATTTTGGCACAATATATTTGACATATAAGAATTTTTCTGAAGACATTTTGTGTTTCTATCTTGAAAACAACCACCAAACTACCAATTAAGTCAATCAGAACCGGACCAGTGTTGTCTGTTTAGAAAAAATATCACTGAGACATGGCTTTTGATAAAATGTTCCTTATTATTGAGAATGAGCGAGTTATAATGTTCTGCAATAACACCGACGATTTACCGCTAATCGAAAACGATGTTTCTCCCAACCTTAAATGTAATGAACCATTTTCTAGGCTCCGCCATGTCTCTCGAAAGAAATCAGGGGTGGACTTGATTGGGCCACTCCGTTTTAGTCTGAGTACTCTTTTCACTCCAAAAACCAATCAAGTGCCGAAAATCTACTCTCTGATCTACTCCAAGTACTCCACCTACTGAGCAAGGGCGTTTGGGAATGTGACATCATCAACATTGTTTCTGATAGACGATAAAAATAGAAATAGTTTGGTATACTTTTCTATCAATAAATTTAACGGATATGAAAGACAAAATTACAACTGAAAATACATCAGATTTTACTGAAGAAACTAAACAAACATTTTCGACTTGTTCGTTGGCGATTTTGCGATAGGGACATTATTATTAAATGCAATACTTATCTGTTTTATACTCCAAATCACTTGATTTGACTGCAAAGTTTACACTCAACACGGAGTGGACGGAGTAAGTCCAATCAAGTGTGACCCAGAATATAAAAGGATGGGTTGCAACAAGGGCTCAAAAATAGATTTTCTATAGATTCTGTGAAGGGCAAGTTAAAAAGATGTGACCAAAGTGTGACATTATAATGTTAAAAATAACAGCTATATTTATAGAATATCATCCAGATTTCTTAATAAAGAAGGATATAAACTATCCTAAATGGTTAAGCAGTGCCCAAACTATATTTTAGATTTATGTTCGCTAGTTTTAAGCTGAAATTGTGTGCACAATCTTGTATAATGACGACAAAAAAGCGTTTCACTCCTGACAGCATATCTATTGCACAATATGAGAAAGTGTAATCCACGAATCAGTAAACAGTAGAGTGCAGAATGCCCACAAGGTTGATGGCTTTCTAAAAATGTGAGTGGTTGATTTCTAGATGAGTAGACAAAAATGAGAACACGTTTTAAAAGAGAAAAGTGTTTCACTCCTGACATCAGATTCAGAGGGTTATTGTATAAAACAGCCTCCACATCTTGAACCAGTGAAGATACGATGAAAAGTTAATTCTAAGAAGATGATGCACATCTTGTTTTATGTATTACAAGGACTTATTGCAGTATCCTGTCACTGTCTTTTATTTACCAAAGCTTAGAAACCTGGTACAAGTGAAGAATGTCACACAAAAAGCGTTTCACTCCTGACATTTTTGACATGTTTTAATGATGTATCTTTTTCAGTACTGAAACGATTTTCTTTAAACTTGGTACCCAGTATTTAGACAAAATAACACATCTTTTTTAGCATTGATTGGGTTTAATATGTTTCTCTGTAATAGCAGAGGTATGTAAAAAGTGAATGGTAACAAATTTTTAAACTTGCCCTGAATTGAAAGGGTTATAGACCTTGAGCCACCAATAACCCCTGCTCCCCCCCCCCCCCTGAGGGAATTTTGAAGGGTATGATTTTCTGAAAGCTTATAACAAATGCTACAAGATGAACGTTGTTTGCACTTTGGCCGTTGGGGCTTTTGGCTGTAACCCTTATCTAAAACCCTTAACCTTTTCAAATTTTTCATTTAAATATACAGACAATTATTTGGTCATATCTTGATTGAATTTTAATCTACATATGTAAAAATGGTGTCAAATGAAAGCTTATGACTTGTTCTTCAATTTGTAGTTATTTTATGCAAATTACCTCATTTGCATATTCATGAATATTAATGATTTTCCTTAAAATTGCTAATTTTTTATGAAAATTTGGTTAATACTTTCCAAATGAATGCGTTTCTGTCCAGGGGAAATTTTGCAAACATGGTTTATCTTAAAGTACATTTTATTAGAAACATTTTGAGCCTTGTTTGCACTCTGGCGGTTGGGGCTTTTCGCTGTTACCCTTATCCAAACCCTTAACCCTACCAAATTGTTCATTTAAATCTTGAAAATGAATTTGCTCATATCTTGATTGAATATTGACACACAGGTGTCAGAATGGTATCAAATGAAAGCTTATGACTTGCTCTTTCATTTTCAGTAATGTTATGCAAATTAGCTCATTTGCATATTCATAAATATGAATGATTTTTCCTAAAATTGCGATGTTCGACAAAAATGTGATAAATACATGTACTTTCCAAAACAGAGCATTTTTGTGCAGGCGAATTATGTAAACATGATAAATATTCAAGAAAATTATATAAGAAACATTTTGAGCGATGTTTGCACTTTGACCATTTGTGACTTTTGGCCAAATCCCTTATCCAAACCCTTTACCCTATGAAATTGTTCATTCATTTCAAAATATTTTTGGTCATATCTTGGTTAAATATTGACCTACAGATGTTAGAATGGTATCAAATGAAACCTTATGACTTGCTTAATAATGTGCTATAAAGTTTATGCAAATTAGCTCATTTGCATATTTATGAATATTAATGACATTACTTAAAACTGTTACCTTCTTTCAGATTATTTGGTAAACACTTTCAAAAACATAGTGTTTCTTCTCAGGGGGAATCATGTAAACATGGTTTAAATTAAAGAACAGATTATAAGAAACATTTTGAGCAATGTTTGCACTCTGGCGATGAGGGCTTTTGGCAGTGACCCTTATCTAAACCCTTAACCCCATCAAATTGTTCATTCAAATTTTCGAAACGTTTTTGGTCATATCTTGATTAAATATTGATCTACAAACGTCAAAATGGTATAAAATGAAAGCTAGTCAATTGTTTGTATATTTGCAATTACTTCATGTCGATTTGCTCATTTACATATTCATAAATACTATTGATTCTTAAATGTTTGGGACAAAAACACATTTATTGTGGAAAATCCATAAAATGTATTCCATTTGACAGTGCTATTATATGTTATATAGTAATCCTGTTATGTTATGTACATAGTACCCCTGTTATGTTTAGTAATTGATCTGTGTCGGTTTCCATCATGATAAACTTGCCCAACTCCCACAGTTTGATAACATATCATAGTTGCCTACCTCTGGTAGCATAGTTGTAGCATTTAAATATCAGGAAAATATTGAACTGAAGATATCTATGGCCATCGAATGCCATCCTGGAAAACATATGCAATATTGAAAGAGATTGTATGTGCATCGCAAGGGAACTTTTTTTCAATTTATTGTGAGGTGGTACTATGCCGAAAGCACATATAAGAAATATGTGTAGATAAGGAAGAATATCAATATACATTCAGCATGGGCTGTTCACATCTGTTCTGATCTGATACAGACAAATAAATGCATCGTAATAAATGCAATAATCTTTTGATCACAACCAATAATTGTCTGTACTCTAGCTACATACATACATCGCGTACATCTCTTGATTTTATGCATCCGATACATAGGCTTTACATATGGCCCCCAAGCTTAAATTGTATGAATTGAAAATACCTTAATAGAGCATAAAGAAATGGTAACACCATTGTCCTTGATCTGTCAGCTACATATCAAATACCCTTAAGGCCAACAAATTGACTTGTCTATGACGAAAACACAAGGAAGGGCTCTCCAGATGGAGAAAAACATGTTGTTTTCTCCATGCGAATGGCAGAAGTAAGGCCTTGATAATTGCTTAACAATGTTAGTTTGCAATATGTATGCAATTTGTCTACATTCCAGGATCTCTGTTCAGCCATAAAACTTAAAAAAATAATTGGAATGATTAATTTTATATGTGTATTAGACTAAAGTCCCCCATTTTGTATCATTCTATGGCATATGATAAAATGTTAATGTTTAAAGTCCTATTTTGCGTCAATTTTGGATTCATGTAGCAGTTTTACAAAGGATAACATTCTGTCAACTAAACTAGATATAAGCAAGAACACCAACACAATAAAATAAATCAATTTAACTTATTTGCACTTAAAACAATTAAGATTAAAAAGATCAAATGGGAACTAAATACATACATTGAAAAAAAGATTTATATGAACAAAATATAATGGGTTGCACACTTTAAAATTACTGTTACTTCCAAACAAAACATGAAATAGATTTCAAACAAGGCTTAGATGTTGTTAAAAGAGTGAACATGGATATTAAATGGTTGAAAACTCGCGAGAAAGAAACAATCGGACCTTTTGGTACGTATTTAAAATAAAAAACCTTGCTAAACAATCAAAATTTTAGACAAATCATTAATATGCATGCTTATGCAAATGAGCTAATTTGCATAAAATATCTGCGTAATAAAGAATAAGTCATTAGCTTTCATTTGATACCATTCTTACATTCTTCAATCAAGATATGACCTAGACTGGGTTCCAGACTGATCATTTTTCCCTCTTTTACTTTCTTCGGTCTAAATATCATATATGTCTGGGGTCAAACAAAAATAAAAAAACCACGCCCTCTGGATTTTTCACAATTTTTGGGGGTATTTTCACGAACGGTAACTCGTTCAGATAATTATCTAGTGCTATATTTAGTAACAGAAATCCCCAAAAGGACTAGACTGGTACCCGTATTTCTTCACCCGTCTTTTTGAAGATAATTCTCATTAGGCTAACAAATATTGCACAATATTCAGCAATTATTGGATTTTATATCTTTTGGTAAACTGTTATTGCTAAGGGTTAGACGGTTGGCTATTAAATCATATGGTGTCGGTCGCTTAACCCTTTTAAAAACGGCAAAGGAATGTTCAACAGAAAAGGATTTGTGAACCAAGCAGCTTAGTAAACTGGGACAAAAGGAGAAAATGTTGTTTATCAGCAATTTCTTCTTTCGCTTCAACGTTTCCACAAGCCCTTCCAATTAAAAACGTTGAAACCAGGTCTTGTTTGAGATAGGGTTTGTTCTTTCCCGAAAAAGACCGTAATTGGAAACGCATGGTCTAAAAGATGGAGAAAAAAGAAGAAAATTATTTTACCATAAGTTTTCTCATTTCGTCTCAATATTTTCTTACTTTGAACAATTGCCATCTTTATCAACAACAAGGTTGTGGTTTGCAGCGTTTTCAAATTGTAGCAGTCGATCTTAAGCTTTGTTCCTTTTAGAAAGGGTTGACTAATAACCAGAAAACAAAATTTCAATCTTCAATCTTCAAATTTCAAACATTTTTGTTTCTTTTGGTAGAAAACATTGCGAGAAATGAAGAAATTATTTTCCACTAGCAATTTCTTCATTGTCCACAATGTTTTCAAAAAGCTTTATCATGTGGGGTGTCAAAAGCGTCAATGTATGGGAATGGGTTAATGTGTGACACACTTACAGTAGACAATAACAGAAGTAATTAACACCTCTTCTTATCAGTTAGTTTATCTTATACACCAATTAACCCTTTAACAAACGGCTGAAATTTAGACTTTCCCATTTTAGAAGATGCTTGCAGGCGACAAAAATTGGTGATGATAAAGGTAGGATTCGTTTAAAATAAAGCAAGAAAATACTCAGACAAAAGGAGAATATGGTGAGTATGAAAATATATCCCAGCCTTTTCTTTTGGGGAGGTCTTGTTCGGGAAATAATTAAATAGTTTAAATGACCCATGGATGAGTTAGTTTTTAAGTTATAATAAATAGATAAATAAATAATAAAAAAACGGACTTGTGTTCGAACTTTAAAAAGGGGGGAAAGAAAGAAGGAAAATCGTTTCCATGAAAACCATTGTCAGCACGTTTTGAACATTTTTAAACATTTTTTCAACATTATTTCTCAGAATGCATTGTTAACAATCTATTCATCCGTACAAAACCAAATTTTACCTGACAATGAATGTGTGATTTTGGCAACCAATGCGAAAGAAGCACCTTAGACACATTCTGGGAAAATAATGAAAAAATGCTAGAACTTGCAAAAATGTATTATTTATCAACATTTCAAAATATAATTCATTCCATTATAGCAAATGCTGCCTCTATTCCGTTAACGAGGCTCGTTTTAAAACGATAGACTTAAAATAGATTATACGACTAAAAATAGATCTATCGGTTTATCGGCTTATCATTGGAAAATACCATGCTTGTTCCCAGGCGTCAATATCGACACGATCAAAAACGGGTGCCGCAATATCTAACAGGTATTGATTTTTTATGCGTTATCTTATTGACCAAATTGTACATTGACGACTGGACCCAGGCTAGATATGACCAAGAATGTTTTGAAAATTTGAGTGAACAATTTTGTAGGGTTAAGGGTTTGGAAAAGGATTATGACCAAAGGCCCCAAGCGCCGGAGTGCAAGTATCTCTCAAAATGTTTCTAATAAAATGTTCTTTAAGATAAACCATGTTTACATGATTCCCCCAGAACAGAAACACAATGTTTTTGAAACTATTTACCAAATATTAGCAAAAAGGTCACATTTTTAAGTAACATCATTAATATTCATGAATATACAAATGAGCTAATTTGCATAAAATTTATAGCAAATTATTGAGCAAGTCACAACCTTTCATTTGATACCATTTTAACATCTATAAGTCAATATTCAATCAAGATATGACCAAAAACGTTTTTAAATAATTGAACAATTTATAGGGTTAAGGGTTTAGAAAAGTGCAAACATTGCTCAAAATGTCTCTTGTATAACTTTCTTTAAGATTTGCTATGTTTACATAATTCTCCTGCACAAAAACGCCTCGTTCTGGAAAGTATTTACCACTTATTTGTCGAAAATCGCAATTTTAGGAAAAAAATAATAGTCATGAATATGCAAATGAGCTAATTTCCATAACATAACTGTAAATGAAAGAGAAAGTCATAAGCTTTCATTTGATACCATTCTGACACCTGTGTGTAAATATTCAATCAAAATATGACCAAAGTCATTTTCAAGATTTAAATGAACAATTTAGTAGGGTTAAGGGTTTGATTAAGGGTTACGGCGAAAAGCCCCAACCGCCAGAGTGCAAACAAGGCTCAAAATGTTTCTTATAAAATGTACTTTAAGATAAACCATGTTTACAAAATTCCCCTTGGACAGAAATGCATTGTTTTAGAAGTTATTTATCAAACTTTCACCCAGAAATGCAAATTTTAAGGGAAATCATTAATATTCATGCATATGCAAATGAGTTAATTTGCATAAAATAACTACAAAATGAAGAGCAAGTCATAAGCTTTCATATGATACCACTTTGACATCTGTAGGTCAATATTTGATGAAAATATGACCAAATAAGTAATGCAAATTTTTATGAAAAAAATGATAGGGTTAAGGGTTTTAGATAAGGGTTACAGCCAAAAGCCCAAACCGCCAGAGTGCAAACAACGCTCAAAATGTTTCTAAGATAATGTACTTTAAGAAAAAACAAGTCTACAAAATTCCCTGTAGGGGGGAGCAAACATGTTTCTAGCTCAGTGTCTATTACTTAAAGAGACATTTCAGAATTTTTTGTCATAAATTTTACTTTTATATTTATCTGAAAGAGCATATTTCCTTATGAAAATTCTGAAAATTTCAAGCCAAAATATTGCGCCGTTTACGAGAAATTTATATTTTTGTGTTAAAATTGAACAAATTGTTGTGGACAACAGTTCGGATTTATATGCAATTTATTGATTATGTCTCAACTTTAAATGCATGTTTCTCGCTTATTGGCAACTACTTAAAAAACTAATAGTATTTATACTCATTAGAATAACCAATTCTGGCATCAAGACATACTTTAAAGAATTGAAATCGGAATGAAATGCCCCTTTAATTTGTATTTTAGGAAAATCTATTCTTTGGACAATTTTGAGCCTCTTGTTGCAACCCATCCTTTACTTTGTTTAATCGAAGAAATTAGAAATACAATGATTTTAATGGTTATTTTGGCTATTAGGACGGGTGTTCTATTTTTATATTCAACCAAAAATAAACCGGAACAGCTGAAATTTCGTGTGCAAAGTCCGTTAGTTGAACGTCTTAACAAAACGATGACGAAGTGGTGTCATTGCATAATCATGCAGATGTCCCGGGTTAATGTTACTGGACTACGAGGGGGTTTCATTAATTAATGAAAACATTTCTGCCAGTCTTTTCATACGCAAAATAATTAAGAAATACTTATACAGTTTCAAAGAGCTGCTTTTAAGCTTTCATCGTGAAAATCCAGACTGAATGTTCTGTGTGTTACTATGGAAATGCGTGACGTCACATTCTAAATGGGAATGACGTCTGACGTTTTTAACGGTATTTTCGCTAAAAAAGACTTGCATCATGGCATTTATTTAGGATTTGCACACGGAAATGTTTTTTCAGCATAATTGTCTGATGGTGTTATGTTTTTACTTCAAAACTACATATATGGTTCTCGTATATGGCAATATTGAAATCTTCGGCATTGTGATCAAGGGCATTCATTAGGCAAATACAATGATATCAACGGAGGTGTTAGCATGCTTTTTAACTATATATTCCTTTGTGATATGTACGATGCTAATTGAAAACATTAATTTGCAACGTGCAGGGAACTTTTGATTGATTATGCTATGCCCCAACATTAAATTTCTTTTATCTAAAGTGTGGTGACATTACATTATTGACCACTACACTTTGGATCAGGGGAAAACGTCGAGTTTTCCAGTTACAAAGTACTTGATGGTGTTTTTTTCTATTTTTAGAGAGAAAAGTGACTTTTACTGCTATTTTATATTTGTACATGAGACACAAAATTAACCAGTACAATGTCAAAATGATTCCATTTTGTTTTCTTGTTTTTTGAGAGGAAATATTGATGGAAATCACAGCAATTTCAGAGTGGAAACCTTTGCAACTTTGTGACAGTGTTGCCATGGCAACGGTTGTCATATAGTGTTTTTGTTACTTTGAAAAAAATCACATGCTTGTTACTTACATATCAAACATTATCTATACAATTACACATTCTTAGCATTGAGGGCCGCGGCCTTAGCGCATCTGACCCTCATTCGAGAGGTCCTGGGTTCGATACCCGGCCGCGGCTAATACCCTTTCTGACAAAATTGTCACTCACCAATGGGTTTGAAATCGTTAACCTAAGTGGGCGAACAGCTGGAGGCTCGGTAAGGGTGTTGTGGTAGTACTGGTTTGAGAAACAACAGGAATCCATGGGTAGGTGCTGCAGCCGCCGCGATATGACCCTGGTAGTTGAGAACGGCGTAAAACCCCAATAAACTCTTAGCATTGAGCTGTTAGTGTATTTTCATTATTTAATGAACGTCGCTCGCGGCAGGCGATTGCGCGTTTTGAACCCATCGTAATAGCAATGCATTTTGTGCTCAAAATAGACTTGGTTTACCGTTATGTTTGATAAACTGTCGGTGTTGTTACCAAATCTCGTAACTACGGCTCGTGGGACTCTGCCTGTCTCTATGTGTGTTTCTATGTGTGTATTTGTATATGTGACCCGTCACGCTAAAAGGCACCTTATCAACTCCAAAAATCAAAATTTTGACAAAATTGTCACACTCACCATAGGTCAACCAGATCCCGTATGTGAAAAATGAACGTATTGTAAGTTAGGAAAAACATTCCGCATTAAGAAAATTACATAAAAGTGGAAAGTGTCGGCCCTAGTCTGGCTGGCTGCGCGGACTCTCTATTTGTCTTTCTACGGTCTCTATATGTGCAATTCTCCGTATCTCTGTGGGTTTCTGTCAGTATCTCTCTGTGTCTTTGTGTATCATACTGTGTGCCTATGTCTGTCTCACTGCATGCCTGTCTCTCTGTGTATCTTTGTGTGTCTCTTATTGGGTCTTTCTGTAGGTCAATTCTGTCTAATATTGATTTTACAGAATTGACCGACCGGTTCCGCAAGACATACATGTATAATAGCAATGGCGCTGCCCATTAAAGGGTTTTCAGAGTATTGCTCTAACACTCTTTATTTCAAAACATCTAAGGATATATCATGATATCTTAAATTATCCTGTCACTAGTTAAATATTCTGCCCGATAACAGGGGGTAGGATAAACTTAGCTTTATCCTACCCCCTGATCACGTGACATGCTTTATTATGCTACATGATCACGTGATCTGCCGAAACTACTTTCCATTCTAACCGAAGGTTGGGGCGGGGTCGATCTCGAAATCCCCGTTTTTATGACAAAATTACACAGAATGTTCTCAAAGTGGCCTGTTTTGAATAGCAAAAGTCATCCCAATCAAATAATTCTGTGTATCTAATCATTTTTTGCGCGGAAATTACAAAAAAGCCAAGTTTAAGTTTACTCAAAATTCTGAGGTTAGTGGTCTACAGAAAACGAGAAATGAAAAGAACAAATGAAACTTCTCATGTCTAAATAATGAACTAAATGCCCCACTAACAGAATCCGCCACTGGATTATTGACCTAAATCTTAAAAATCGATGACGTAAATTAAAGTTTGGATGACGTAATACACACCCGTGGTTTTCTGGGAATCGGAGCGATGTTTGTTTACAACAGGACAGTGCAGAAAAAACATTGAATTGTTTGGATTTAGATCTACAGGAGGAGGGTAGAGATCTCTGGTGTGTTATCGTATTTCAAAGCATCTGTAGTACCTGTTTTTACACGTCAGGCTATTGTTATTTTGAAATAATGTCTTCATTGCCACGCACAACACAAGTTTGTTTCGTTGGAGACTGTCTAAAAATGGACGACATCGGAGAAAATGCAGAACACGGTAGATTTTACAACTCTAAATCCAGGACTGAGGAAATTAAAGTTGGGACGAATAGTGAACTGAGTCATTTGTGGTAGGCGCTTCATGTTCTTGTTACAGTTTGACCTTTTCTAGTTTTGATTTAAAACGTTTAAATCTGTTTTGTTCTATCCGATACGGATCCTTCCAATCCCAATCCACACGGCCAGGTCAAGACACAGTCGTCGACTCGAGTCACCTTCTAGTTCTTTGCTATTTGAGTTTACACCGCATGGTTATCATGATTATTTGAAAATTTAAATATAACTTGTTTGTTTTTACCTCGATAAAATTATAAAATGTTGATGGGAAAGGAAATTTTCCACGCGGATTACTTTCTGACGCTCACCAAACGTGTGCGCATTCAAACATTTTGAAAGGGTGACATCGCTTTAAAAAATAATAATCCATTGATTTCAATGAATTATGAATATGTTTCTGTAATTCTAAATCGTTTTAAGGTTGTAACAGGATAAATAGAATAGATGGTTCATGTCTTGGATGGGTCAAGTTTATTTGGCTCGGCTGCGGAATTTATCTTGTTCGCCTTCGGCTCACAAGATAAATTCCTCCGCTCGCCAAATAAACTTGACCCATCCAAGACATGAACCATCTATTCTCTATATATATCGCTCTAAAGAACGCTCCTCAGACCTAACGGATACAACGTGCCACTCTTCTCTTGATCTATACCAATGTATTTTTACCTTCAGCAATGGCACTTTGTTATTCGGAGAGGACCAGGTTCAGCAGACAAACGCCACAAGCCTCCCGATCTGGATCGACCAGCTTAGCTGCAAGGGGACAGAAACTAGCATCTTTGACTGTCCGTCTCGGGAATATGGGAAGAATTTTTGTTATCACATAGAAGATGTTGTTGCGCATTGTCATGATTAACCCATTACCAGTTGGGAAAATTTCAGACTGGTCTAAATTCAAAGATGTCGCGGCGGCTATTTCAAATTAATCAAAATTTAGTTTTTTTAGTCTTTTTTGTGTAAAAAAATATCATTGTGGGAAATGAAGAAATTGCTTTTCACAAGCAATTTCTTCATTTTCCAAAATGATTTCAGATCAATTTTCTTATGGAGGGTCAAAAACTGTCTCTTTAAGGTAATGATAAGGTTGAGCCCATTTAAGTTTGTATTCACCCTTGGCGGATTAGTCTGAGTGTCTTGGTATCGCGATACGCCGCCTAGCAGTTGTCCTACTGGTTGTTATGGAGTAGCAACCAATCAAACGACGCGTTCTAAACGCTTTTGACGTTACTTTGTCCATTATGGATGACGTCGTTAATACACATTCTCTTTTACGTTCTGCGACATACGTACGAGATAACATTTAGCTGTTTTTGGTCGGGTTGTCATAATCGTCCGTCGCCCGTCATCAATTTCTTTAAATTACATCTCCTCCTAAACTACAGGGACAATTTCAAACTTGCAAATGCAATACATTTTATTGTCCGTTGTCATGAATTGTTTATAAATACATGTACATGCAACAAATAGATGTGTCCAACCATCTGATTGGCAGCCATGTGACTCCATCGAAGCAAATGAAAACATTTAACTGGGCACCAAGAAAGTCGGACTTTTAGAATTCGTCAAGGGTGAATACAGAATCGACGTTACGTCGTCGATTACACCATTGGCTTACGAAAATGTGATTTACCCAGAGCTATGGATAATAATTATTTAATGTTCGGCCTACTTTATGCACCAATGAAATTGCAGTATGTCTTAAAATTTTGGCGCCATATTTCGCATAAACGGGCTGCTGGCTAGTTTATGTGACGTCTATACATAGCCACGCCCAGTCTCCAATGAACTGCTAGCGAACACTAAGTCAGATAAAGTCTGTATTGTAGATTCTACGCGATATAAACATTCAATGCGCTGCGCGCATTTAAATATTTATTTCGTGTAGGATCTACTATGCAGCCTCTATCTAATACGGGTTAGGGGCTTTTTACAAAAGAATATTTCATTTACTGTTTAAAAACCCTATATTGTGGGTGCTCATTAAACTCGTCAAATCCAAATCAAATGTTTTATTGAAAATCGGCCTCCAGCCTTTTCAACCACAATAACATATTTATTTACACAGTCTTTGTACAACCAGTTACAATATATTATTTCCAATGAACAATATAAATTCAGTTATAATATGTCCATAGAAATTGTATAATCAATCTACTGATATGGCATTGTAGGTTTTCAAGCAATAACATAGTTTTTTCTCATATATAGATATATATTGCAATATTTCTAACTTCATTTTCACTTTTTCTAGTCATAATTATTCTAAATTTGTATAAATGTTAAAGGATTTAAGTACTTTTCTTTAATATAAGAATACCGAAGATCATTAGAAAATGGACAAAGTGAGAAAGTTATACATATCTTCAATTTGAGTTTTACAATGAAAACAAAAGCGTTGATTAGCATCTATATTATTATTACCTTGTTCAGTGAAAAGTTGCAAAGATCCTATTCTGAAACAAGCAAGTGAATTTCGAAATTAACAAATACTTGAAATATGTAGATAAGGTTCGTACTCAAGTGTAACTTAAAAATCTTTTTTTAAAATTAACCACACATTTAAAACGCCCACATTCTCCCATAAATGCAGCATCTGGGTCCGTATTCACCAACGTTTCTAAATTGATTTTCTAAAGTAAAATTACAATACAACCAGTCAGTGTGACCGATAAATTTGTCTGCGTTTGTCTCGGCCACTCTGATTGGTTGGTATATAATTTTATTTTAGAAAATCAATTTAGAAACGTTGGTGAATACGGGCCCTGGTGTTTTAATTGGTACATTCAAAAATCTTTTACAAGCATATTTATGAACAATTTCTACACAATCAAATTGCTGCATCCACCAAGTTTCAGAACCATAAAACAAAAAAGGACGAGTTCGGACGACTCAAATGAAAACCCACTTCATAGGCTTTTGATTTGAAATAACTTTTGAATGCCTTCACACCCGTTTACATTTGTTACCCATCACGCTAAAAGGGACCTTATAGGAAGTGTGAAAAATATCGACCCTAGTCAGTCTGCGCAGTCCGCGCAGACAGACTAGGGCCGACACTTTTTATTTTTATGTAATTTTCTAAATCCAGAATGTTTTCGCTATCTTACTATATGTTTATTTTTCACATACGGTATCTGGTTGGCCTGCGCTTGGTCTGACAAGTTTGTCAAAATTTGGATTTTTGGAGTTCGGATGAGGTCCATTTTAGCGTGACGGGTCACATTTATCTGTTGCTCTGAGTAAACCATTCAACAGACAGCAAACAAATATTGTCGACAATCGTTGTGTCGAAGTAAGACGGGCCGTCGAAATACCTCGACATATCCAGAGTTCGACTTATCCGATTTTTACTTTTTTAATCAAAATGATATTTTACTACTTTTGCTACACATCAAATTGGTTCATGATTGAAATAAAGTAGGAACAGGAAAGAAATTGCTCGTTCGAGCAATTTCTATCCTTTCCCTACCATATTTCAATGGCTATACTTATCCAGATATTGTTTCATAGGATTTTTTTTAAATCTTTTGATGAGAAGGTGACCAGATTTTCACTTCGACTTAAACGGAAATTCGACTTATCTGATGTCGACATAAGGAGTATCGATTGTATTGTCCCATAGCGCACATCAGAGTATACCGGCGTACCCCAGCGTATGAATAACGTATAAAGACCTACCCTTAGCGTACCTCCACCGTACATGTATTTCGGTGCACACAAGCGTATGTCCAAACAAACATAAGTTACTCATACGCTGGCTCCATACGAAGTTGTGTGACCGTTCCTTACTCTGTCAATTTGGGGTTTATTAACTTAGAATACCCATAATTTGGCCATTTTGAGATTCATTAAACATTTTTTATCGGCGTCGCTACGTATCCGAACCTATTCGGGCGTGGTCTTAAACGAATGTTTTCGACTGTGTCCGAATTATCCCGGCGTCGAGCGAATCTCATTAGGTGTAGAGTACCTTAAATCGAATCACTATATTGCAGCTAGAACCCAGTGTTATGTATATGCATATATAGATGACTTTGGAATTTGACCATCTTTTTTAGCGGCCATTGCGCTGTTGGTAGCGCATCTGCCTCTCATTCGAGAGGTCCCAGGTTCGATACCCGGTCGCGATAAATACCCTCTCTGACACAAATGTCACCCATCAACGGTTTGATATCGTGAACCGATGTGGGGGAGCAGCTGGGGGTTCGGCAAGGGTGTTGTGGTAGTACTGGATTAAGAAACTACAGGAATCCATGGTTATGTGCTCCAACCGCCGCGATATGACCATAGTAGTCGCAAAACGGAGTAAAACCCCAATAATTCAAACCAAACATTGTCTGTAGTAGCCTACTTATTTACTCATGACTATTACATATATAGGAGGAATGATGTACGTATTTTAGAAACTTTAGAACATTTTAGTTTTCTGGTACATATTTTATTATGTAACATGAATAGTCTAGAAACAACTTGCACATTATTATAAGAAGAATATTATGTTGTTTTCTCCAGGTTTTTTTATGTTCTATGACATGATACATATAGGGAACCTTAGATAACTCATTTTCATTGGTTTCTTTGGAATTGTCAGACTAAAAGGGGATTACTAATACTGGGTTAAACCCTTTACAAGACGCCAAAATTTTGTACTGGTCCAATTGGCACAAACAATTTTTTCATTTACTACAATGCTTTTCCAAGCATTTTCGTGCAAGGGAGTCAAAAGGTGTAATGTGTTAAATCATTACCAAACGGCAAAATTTTAGCCTAGTCCAAATTAAAAGATGATGCAGACGACAATTTCAAGTGAATGAAATTTTGCATTTTTTTGTCTTTTTACGTATAAAACATTGTGGGAAATGAAGGAATTGCTTGTCACAAGCAATTTCTTCATTTTCCATGATGTTTTCCAAAGCCATTATCTTGTCGGGAGTCTATAGGATTCACTGTGTGGTAATGGATTAATAAAAAAATAACTAGATATACTGCGGATTTATTCATTTTGGATTAGGTACTGGGATTTAACTTTAGAACTTGGCACATAATTAAGGAACTGTTTTTTTACCATCTTTTGAATAAATATATATTTGTATACTCCGTAAATATTGACCTGATCCTGTTGAATATGCAATGAGTAATTGTAATACGAAATAATTACTCTCCAAGATATGTTGACACGAAAAGCATGCGCAGAATACAAAGTCATAATGCCTATGGAAACTATCGACTCGACAGTGAGGATTGCAAGCGAGTATTGATTATTCCGTGTAACAATTAGGCCTACTCATTGCATATTCATCGGGTTCAGGTCAATATTTACAGACTCTAATTATTGATAAATGTTGTTTGTTGTAAAGTTTGTTGCTGGCTTCTTTATCCTCCCTACCTTTGGGTCGTAAAACACACCATATTTGTGACCCGTCACGCTAAAAGGGACCTTATCCGATCTAAAAAAAACAAATTTTGACAAATGTCAGACTCAGCACAGGTCAACCAGATCCCGTATACGAAAAATGAACATATAGTAAGATATGCGAAACATTCCGGATTTAGAAAATTCCATAATAGTGAAAAGTGCCGGCCCTAGTCTGGTTGCGCGGACTGTGCAGACTGACTAGGGTCGATATTTTTCACACTTCCTTTAAGGTCCCTTTGAGCGTGATATGTCACATTTGATTATCAACATCCTTGGTATTGGAAAGAAAATTGTGTATACACTGAGGATTTGAGTGTGCTTTTTCATGATTGTACACCTACACTTTGACAAGAGGGCAATTGGCCTTGATTGTTCAAGACAATCTTTCTAAATCAAATTCAGGTTGAGTTGGCAAAAAATTCTGGCCTCTAGAGTGCACACAAGGTTATTCTAAGATTTGACCCCGTGACCTAGTTTTGACCCAAGATGACCCAATTTCAAACTTCTCCGAGATTTCATCAAGACAACAATTCTGAGCAATTTTCAGGTTGAGTGGGCAAAAAAATGTGGCCTCAAAAGTGCACACAAGGTTTTTCTAAGATTTGACCCTGTGACCTAGTTTTTGACCCCAGATGACCCAATTTCAAAGTTCTCCGAGATTTTATCTAAACAATCATTCTGGCCAACTTTCGGGTTGATTGGACAAAAAATGTGGCCTCAAGAGTGCACACAAGCTTCTTCTCAGATTTGACCCAATGACCTTATTTTTGACCCCAGATGACCAAATTTCAAAAATCTCAAAGATTTGATCAAAACAATTATTCTGACCAATTTTCAGGTTCACTGGGCTAAAATGTGGCCCACTATCTAGTGCACACAAGGTTTTTCTAAGATTTGACCCCATGACCTTGTTTTTTACCCTAGATGACCCATTTTCAAACTTTACCGAAATTTCACCAAGACAATTAATTTGACCAAATTTTGGGTTAATTAAACAAAAGCTGTGGCCTCTAGAGTGCACACAAGGCAAAGTTTGACGGACGACACACGACGGACGACGGACGCCGGGCACGGTGGTATCACAATAGCTCACCATGAGCACTTTCGTACTCAGGTGAGCTAATAAACAAATCAAAAGTAAAATGTTCAGGTTTTGAATAACACATCAAATTCTTCTCTTCGAGAACTATAAGATATGTTTATAAATTTTACTTTTTTGAGGTCGTTTAACATTCAAAGAGACCCAAAAGTGTGCTACATATCAGAATTTTGGGTGTTTCTGCGAATTCTTACGACATTGTCACGAAAAGTTAGTGAAATAGCCTGATGTTTCATAAGATACGGCGATTTCGAAGTGAGTTTTACTAAAAATAGCGGGAAAAGACTTCAAATTGATTCAGAGGCACAACATGAAAATGTATGGAACGTTACCGGAAGGTGGCCGTATTCGGCCCGATATTTGAAATGTACATGTAGTCTGTTCTACGTTAATAGGAGTCGTTATCGTCGCTTTTTTCCGGGAAATCTATCTAAACTTTCAAGTATTGAGCATTAGGCTTAAACATTGTTTTATTCAGAAACGTTCCAATGAATTTTCATAACCTCTCAAGTTTCTAGTGCTACATATAGATATTGATTAAAACGCCCACTTTAGTACAACGTCCGTTGATTCTGATGTTGAAGACGTGTTGATTAATTAGATATAAACACTTTTTCTTATATTGACGTACAGTTTCTAGCAGTTTTAGAGTATTTCTGATGTATTCTTATGTCCATTGTGGAACACAGGCAAATGCCATGACAACGACATCCAAATAAAATCCAATGCCATCTATTTCCTTAAAATAAGATGACTAATTGCTAATATCTATCCATTCCTGTCAACAAAATCCACTTTTGGATTAAACCCCGTCTATCCGTTACGGATTTAGTGCAGTGTGTCGTAATATTACGTCATCACATAAAACACCAGTTTTACAACATATGAGTGTGGACAGGAAGTCTCTCAAGAAATTCTATGGAGTAGCATGGAAATTACAAAATGTAAGAATTTTAAGCTTTATTTTCAGTCTTCTAAATCACTCCTAATGTAATAGGTAGGTAAAGGTATTTCACTCAAATAACTTCTTAAAACGTCGGTGTTATCCATGACAGCTTTGAATTGAACATAATGCGAACAACACAATAACGCACTCCAAACTAAACCGACACGATATAAAAACGCAACACACCAATTCTGCTGTGACCTCTATAAAATATGCGGACATCTTAACCGCCCATCCCAAAATGCGTATGTGTCTCGTGCATTCAGAAAACGTCTAAATCACTAAGGTTTTTTTTGTGTGCAAACTACCACATTTATTTACTCATCGAAAACACATAACGATTTTGGAAAATTTTCGTATGTAAAATGCCGAGGCTTACTGTGGTACAAAGGTATCGAGTTTTGGGGATCTTGGTCAGTGATGCTTCGCAAATGGAGGTAGCCAGTCGCTTTAATGTAGCCGACTCGACTGTTCCAAGGTTAATGAGACGTGGAAATGACACGAAAACGCATGTAGACCCCCCCCCCCCTCGTCCCTGTCAGCTTACTGCAACAACTACGCCAAGACTATTGTGTACCTTAACTTTACTTACGCAACAGATTTGTGACGGCTCAGTCTACAGCAAATGCTATAGTTGGTAATCGCAGGCGGCCTATACATCGTGACACGGTGATAAAACGTCTGCAAGAATACGGGTTTGCTTTCGTCCTCCTTCTCGATGCTAGGCTCTCACCCAACGTCATCGCCTGTAGAGGCAGTGCATAAACGGACATCAAAACTTACATTATTCATGACATGTCATTTTATTCCCATAATTTGCCCCCCCCCCCGGAAAAAATTTGGGCTTGGACCCCCCCCCCCTGGAAAAAATCCTGGATCCGCCCTTGATTATTACAGTACAATTACCTAAGGCTATACATCGGTAATGTCGTTGATATCATCTGCGAAAGTACGTTTTGCGTTTTTAAATCGTGTCAGTTTACCATAATTTTACATGCGATTGTTTGAATCTAGCACATGCCTAACATATATGTAAGATCGAACCAACACTTGCAAAATGGTATCGTAATTAAGTTAAGAACGCTTTGTTTGCATACGTAATTTGCAATGTAAATTTCCTTTTTGGTTATGTACCCAGGCCCGTAGGAACAGGACGGGGCTAAGCACCCCCTCCCCCACCCAATGTTTGCAAAATGCCAGATTTTCCTTATTTTACACTGAAAATTCAGGGAGAATCCATTTCATCCCCTCCAATATTCAGACACTGACCCGGACAGTGGCTTTAGCCCCGCCCTTCATATGAAAGAGCTTCCTTACGGGCCCGATACCAACCCATTGACCCATTACCACACAGTGACTCTTTTTGCCTCCCTTCAAATTAATCGCTTTGGAAAACATTGTGGAAAATGAAGAAATTGCTTGTGACAAGCAATCTCTTCATTTCCCACAATATTTTCCATACAAAAGGACCAAAAAATGTACTATTTCATTTACTTGAAATTGTCGTCTGCAAAATCTTTGAATTTGGAACAGTCTTTAATTTTGTCGTTTGGTAATGGGTTAATCTCCATTCTCCACCATGTAATAGGGTTCAATTTTATATATACAAAAGATTCATAAACAAACCATATTTAAGCACAGAAAATATTGAGGCAAAAGAAGAAAATGTTGATCATCAGCATTTTCTTCTTTTGTCTCACTGTTTCCCAAACGTTTTCTATTAGGGACGTCAAAACCATGTCTTGGTTGGGAAAGGTTTAAAGTCCTGTCACTGCGATCCGCGTCCACAATATGTCCAAAAATATCCTGTCGTTTTAGACGTCCCGGTCGTGAAAGCGTGGGGCTTAATCCCCTCTCCAGAGGCGCGTTCTTTAGACCAAGATTTTTTAAGATTTCTTAAGATGTTTAGATAAAGCGTTTTTAAGACCGAGATTTCACCGAGTTGTTCCGAATGTTCCATACTTTATACAAATGACGTCATGATGACATCATTTGTGTAAAGTATGGAGCATTCGGAACACCGCGATTTATTAATCATGGAGCGTTCGGAACCACTCAGTCAATTTTCTTTATATCGTTTCTACAGAGTTGACTGAGGATCCCGCATGAAGTAAAGAGTAATGGCGCCTCACATTGAACTACTTAAAAATCTTGATCTAGAAAATGCTTTATGTTAAAATATCTAAAAATATCTCGAGATATTTTAAGAAATCTCGCTCTAAAGAACGCACCTCGGGTGAGCGTCTGAATATTGGAGGCGGACATTAGATTTGTTTTAGCTGCAGATACGATTTTTTTTCTTTTTTCTTTGAAAAGCAGCGATATTTATGTTCAACAATACATTTCAAGTGCAGATAGAATGCAACATCAAAATGCCATCTGTAATTATTTAAAGATATCCATCCCCTAAGTATCAGCAAAATAGACAATTCCGAAAACAGGGCGGTGGTAAGGTTTCTAGTCATGAAGGCTAAATCTGCCACAGAGGTTATATAGAGCGATTGTCTGTGGTTTATAGATAGTCCCCTCCTTCATTTTTACTGGTCAGACTTTGGATGATGGAACTCTAGAGATGCAGCTTTAAGGAGTTAAGAAGACGAAAATGGTGAAATGACTTCTATTGTAATATCAAAGTGCTGAGAGCACTGTAATTGGCCGTCTCTGATTGAGGGAGCGGAATTGTGCATGAACGATAGATTTTTATTCATTCTTCTATTAGACGTTTTACGTTTAATTCTATAAGATTGGTTTCGGACATACGAAATCGGCTTTATCGAAATCGGCTTTAATCGGCATAAATGAAAGCCGCGATAGCTCTCTTGGCAGAACACTCACCTTGTACTCTTTACACATGTCTATATCTGGAAGGCCCTGGGTTCGAATTCTTCTTAGACATTGTTCTTTTTCATCATCTTTTTTTCGACTTTTATCTCCACCATCGTTAGGGAAAAACGACCGTTGTGATTTAGAATCGATCTAAACATAAATTCAACGAAATAAAGTAATGAAACGCCGATCATTTACATACAATTCCGCTCAATCAACCAGAGACGTCTAAATACAGTGCTCCAAGCACTTTGATTTTTATTCGTGTTTAGAGTGAAAAAACAAAAAAATACGGCACCAATTTTTCCCTGGTTGTGGTTACAAACAATTAAATTCAATACATATTTTTTTCCTGAAACAATATACCAGATAAATTGGAGCACCTAACCATGGATTCCTCATACCAGTACTACCGCAGCATCCTTACATCTACAGATGTGCACTCAAAGAAGACATTGGGAACGTGCCGTCGGAAAAATGGCAATGGAGTAACATACGCAATTTAAATCTTCATATCATTATCAACGAAAATTAGAGAAATTGCAAAGTCCCTATCTGTACACATATTCACCCGATCATCCAGGTACTATTGTCACTGTTGCAGATCCATCGCTTCATCTTCTTAGCACAATACACATAAACGGGTCACTTAATAATGATCATTGTTGTCATGATCATTGATCAGTATGTAAATAGGTCATGATACCGTCGAGTATCAGTGATACAGATGTTGGAGACAACAAAAAAACTCGTAAGAGCAACTATTTTTCTGAGTAGATGGATATCAATAGCGTCTCATCTGAGGCTGTTCAGATGGAACCCCGATTATTCGTCGAGTCGCGAAATGAACTCACTCCCCGATAATCAATTTTAAAACCCCGTTCCAAAATACGTCGCTTGGAAACCCCGTTTCTTTAAATATGTCAAAGACTTAAACAACAATGATCAAGGAAAAAGAAATTGACATACACAATACGTGCAATAAATTGAGTAATCATCCTAAATGTTTGCTTTTAACAAGCGTTATACAGAAGAAATGGTCCGAACTTATTTTGAACCAACAGCGTTCGAAATGTCGAACTGAAATCAGGTTGCGAGGCTAATCCTTTCCCGTTTGAGATATCGCTGCTGTTGATGATATAGGGTGTTTGTTAACTTTACTAATACTAGCAATTTTACCCGTCTCGAAATTTGACCTTTGACCTCGATGACCTTGACCTATCCGGGGCTGACCTTTGACATCGATGACCTTGACCTATCCGGGGCTGCACTCCACCTAATCCCGTCCCGTAACCCGTAAGCAATCCCGTCCCGTAACTAAGCAATCCCGTCCCGTAACCCGTAAAAACGATCAATTTGACCTTTGACCTCGATGACCTTGACCTTTCAAAAAATGAACCCCTCAAGCTAATATCCGGGGCCGCCCTCCACCTTCCCTCCAAGTTTGGTGAAGATCGGCCCAAGGACCTGGGAGGAGTAGGGGAACAAACAGACAAACAGACAAACGTTGCTCAAATTATAGTATGATAGCGTATGCATGTATCGTTTTCTAAAGATCTTACCCAATATCACGAAAGTCAAATCACTACAAGAAAATTGTTAAATCGAAAAAAAGGTCGTAAAGTTGGTAAAGACGGGCATGAATTAAATCGGACAATGAACACTATAGTGTTTGTTAGTGAACACATAAAGAGCAGGAAAAGATACGACAGTTTTCCTACATGGTCACAAAATCTATTTCAAATTTTGACCAACTGGCAATTAAGTCTGAGAAGGGTTTTTTCGTAATGAAAATCCATTTCGCCTGTCGAAAAGTGGTTATAAGAATTGGACGTCCTTTCGGACGTCCAATTAATAACTGAGGAGGGCTGGTTATGGAAATATCAAGGCGTTGACATCTATAGATCCGGTATCAATGATTGGCAAACCAGATGAAACAGCAATGTGGAGTGAGAAGAAGTCTACGCCGAAAAATCCGAATGAATTATTCCTTTTTTACGAGGCTCAAAACTTTCTGATGCCCTCCCCCTACAACATTTTTGTATAGATGAATCTACACGTTGTGTTTTGTGTTAAGATATTGGTTGACTTATAACACGTGAATGGGGATTCTCTGGATTTAAAGGGGCTCCTGCTAGATTGTTCAGGAATCCGAACAACACGGGGACAATCAGAATAGGGAACGATTTTATCCAGCTTGCCGTGACGTAATTTCGGACAAACAATAATATTTCGTGGGTGTTGTTATAAAATCTCGCAACTACGGCTTGATTCAAGCCGTAGTTACGAGATTTTATAACAACACCGACGCTTTATGAAAACATAACCGTAAACTTAGTCTATTTTTAGCACAAAATACATTGCCATTTGCACAGTTGCTGCATTGCATTATCTATAGTAAAAAAGAAAGGAACTTTAGCGCTGGAACCAAGTTTTTCACAAAATATCAAGGTCCTGTTTCCTACAGATATGAAATAATCTAGCCATGCAGGTTGACCGATCCGTACGATATTTCTTGAATATAATTGTTACATATGTGACCCGTCACGCTAAAAGGAACCTTATCCAAATTCCAAAAATCTTAATTTTGACAAACTTGTCAGACTCAGCACAGGTCAACCAGATACTGTAATCGTAAAATGAACGTGTAGTGAGATAGGGGAAACATTCTGCATTTAGAAAATTACATAGAAATGAAAAGTGTCGGCCCTAGTCTGGCTGCGCGGACTGCGCAGACTGACTAGGGTCGATATTTTTCACACATCCGATAAGGTCCCTTTTAGCGTGACGGGTCATATATGTTATAACATACCTCCCATTTTCTTCGAAAGAGGACATAAAAGTATTTGGTGTAGCGTTCATACCAATTAAACCAATTTAACAATTTTAAAATGTAAAATATGCCAAACGATTTCTACGTTTTTTTGTTTACCTTTAATTTACTTAATCCGGTCATTTCTATTCTGTGGATCATAGGCAGAGCAATTTGTTGTTTCTTTGAAAACATGTTAATTTTTTAAAACAGTTCGCACTCAAAACTTTGAAAACCTCACTTTTGTTCAAACTTCTTTTCTTAAAACAGAATTCAAATTGGTCACGTTGTAACTGAATAATTTACAATGTTTTAAAATTGTGGAAAATACTAGTAGTAAGTACCGTGAGAACTGTCATACATGCGTGCCAAAACTCCTTTTTGCTTTTTTAATACTTTAATTTTCAAAACCACTATCTATAGCAAAAACAATTTCGCAAAATATGTTAACGTCCGGGAGTATGTCTTATATATCTCTCCATTTTGGCTTTCTTAGGGTTTGGACTTTATGCATAATAATTTTGTTTTGGACAGAAGGAACGATTTCATCATTTTTGCATGACTCTTAACTATATTTTTGTTTAGCACAATTTACATATATATGACCCGTCACGCTAAAAGGGTAGTAGGCCGTGTCCTTATCAGAGAGTTGCTGTTTACCGACGACGCTGCTCTGGCTAGTCACACACCAGATGGTCTTCAGCGCCTTTAAGACCGTTTCTCCAAAGCCTGCAAGGACCTTGCCCTTACCATCAGTATCAGGAAGACGGAAGTAATGGCCCAAAATGTTCCAGTCCCGCCTGAAATAACAATCAACGACTCTACACTACGACTCTACACTGGCTGTTGTTAGCAACTTTAGATACCTTGGTTCAAACATCTCCGACAACTCGTCTTTAGACCAAGAAATAAATACAAGAATCGGAAAAGCAGTGCTCAACTATAATGTCTAAACTTAACACCAGAGTATGGGAGAACAAGAACCCATCTTTCAACACCATGCTTCGAGCTTACCATGCTTGCGTTATCAGCTCACTCCTATACGGCAATGAAACCTGGACTACTTATACCAGACAGGAGTCTAAGCTGAATGCTTTTCATATGAGGTCCCTTCGCAAACTGTTAAATATCTCCTGGGAAGACAGAATCACAAATACCAAAGTTCTCAGCATGGCACAGACCGTTACCATTCAGGCAATGTTGTCTGAACGCAGACTGAGGTTGCTTGGCCATGTTAAAAGAATGGACAGAGGACGAATTCCAAAGGATCTGTTATACGGGCAGTTGGAAAATAGTACCCGCCCAGTAGGCCGCCCCTGTCTCAGATTCAGAGACTCCTGCAAACGCGATCTAGCTTCTTCTGGAATCGCCATCGAAACCTGGGAAGACACATCAAGTCTGGGACAAAGCAGTCAGAGACTCACCGTGCACAGAAGAGGGATCTGGCTAGACAAAAGCGCAAGGCTTCAGACAGAGAAAACTCGGCGCCCGTATGTCAGGACTGTATCAGAGACTGCCACTCCAGGATCGTCCTATACAGTCATCGCCGACACTGTTCTACAACGACAACATTACCAACAACAACGCGCAATCCATCTTCTACAGAGACGGACGGAGGTCAATGACGCTAAAAGGGACCCTATAGGAAGTGTGACCCTAGTCAGTTTGCGCAGTCCGCGCAGCCAGATTAGGACCGACACGGGACCTGGTTGACTTGTGCTGAGTCTGAAAAGTCCGTCAAAATTTGGATTTTTACAGTACGGATAAGGTCCCTTTTAGCGTGAAGGGTCACAATTATAGTTTCACCGACGGAAAATGTTAAATTGTCCTCTTTCTTTGACCTTTCAATACATTGCAATTACGAAATACTGCTAAATTGGGATTGCTTGTCATTTTCTTGTGTCCTTTGATCGAGCATAGTTAAAGTAGAATAAATGATGAAACACAAAATTAAGTCCTGGGAACTAACAGATTAGCACCTTTGAATGAAACTGACTTACGGATGTCCTACAAAATGTCTCATGGCACTTATTTAGGTTTACGCACCCTCAAAAAGTCACCACTTTCTAGCCATATGAAATGCACCAAATTACACACACTTGTAAAAACACTTAACATAAGTTGATTCACCATGCCGTATTTCAAAGTTTTGCTTCAAGAAAAAAAATAATTTACAAATATTATTTTACTCTATATTCATATGCAAGGGAGGTATTTTTGAACAATTTTGTCAAATATTTCCATAAAATTATTGTATGCATTAATTCAAAATTCTAAACCGTTCAAAATGGTTATGTTTGTGTTTGGAATGGAAATGTAACACAGTTTAGGAATTACTGGCACTTTTCAAATTTCGCATCTGGTTATTTTGTGCTAATGAGGGTATGGATACCTTAAGAGAAAGCCCTAAGACGTTTTTTATAAAAACGACCACTAGTTATGGACATTTTCTCCTTGTGCCTAAGTGCTTTTTTTCAGAGTTGTCTATTCTTTTATGGACGTCAAAAACAGGAAATGTTTTAGAAAGGGCGAACAAAATCCATTCTGATTAGTGTCCAAATTTAAATGCAAATTGGTGCTTTTAAGGAGGCTTGAAATTCAAATGCAAATATACATATGTCTTTACACGTGCGCTTTATGCAAATTTTCCTATTTGGTAACATATCGCTACTTTTTAACAAAAACCTCGTAACTGCAGCTTTAAACAAGCTGCAGTTATGATGTTTTTGTTTAAAAATGATGATATTTCACTAGAATTTAGTCTCGACTTCTCTTCTCTAAAAACAGTTGCACAAAGACTACTTAAGTGTATTCATTAAAAACAGTATTTGAAAAGAAATCGCTTGTTTGGGACATACTCAGACTATGCAGTAGTTTGTTTTTTCCAATATAAAACGAACAAAACCCTTCGAAAGTCGAGGGGAATTTAAAAATATTTACAAAAAATACCTGTGATAATTCGTTATCTTTTGCGTTGAAGTATATATTTGATAAAGCAAGATGAGTCAAGTTGAACAATTGTTTAAGTTATGCATATTTTGGTTTATGCTACAAACCCTCGTGCATTGTGGTAAAACCTATAAGATTTTCAAACATGACGATTCCATAGATGGCCGAGTATGCCCGAGTCTACAGCGGAGTTTCACGAAGATGACCGACGGCATCCTTGTATGTTCGTACCACTGTATGCTAAATGCGTCATGTAAAAGTTTCTTTTATGGACAAACAGCCGGGACCTGTTATGGATGCAGCGACATTTATGCAACCATCTCGACGCTGGATAATGAATCAGAAACAGTTTATTATAAGGACCAAGGTTAGTATGCATGTATTTACCGACTTCAAATAGCACAGTAAGGAATGGGTTAGTTCAAAGAAAGGAATTTGTTGAAATCAGTCTCCTGTTTCGAGCTGCAGAGTCTTGTCTTCATAATCACGATTTAAACTACTACATGTAAGTGATTCACACCTGATTATGAAACTCCATGATTTCATCTTTTTTCTAGATAAGTGATGATTTCAGTCGTCTGAAAACTACCACTAATGTAGGAAAATGTTCGATATAGCTTTGTCTTGCTTCTTTAATTAATTTAAGAACTTGGCGTAGTAGAATCGACAACCGGGGCCTCAACTACCAGTCTCGATACCACAACGACAACTGGGCCCTCAATTGTCTTGACCAATACCACAACAACTGCAGCCTCAACTGTCAGCCCTGATATCACAACTACAGATGGGCGCTTAACTACTCGTACCGAGCCCACAACTACGGCTCGGTTATCCACTACAAGCACCGAGCCCACAACTACGGCTGGACCCTCAACTACAAGCACCGAGCCCACAACTACGACTGGACCCTCAACTACAAGCACCGATACCACAACTACGGCTGGACCCTCAACTACAAGCACCGAGCCCACAACTACGGCTGGACCCTCAACTACAAGCACCGATACCACAACTACGGCTGGACCCTCAACTACAAGCACCGAGCCCACAACTACGGCTGGACCCTCAACTACAAGCACCGATACCACAACTACGGCTGGACCCTCAACTACAAGCACCGAGCCCACAACTACGGCTGGACCCTCAACTACAAGCACCGAGCCCACAACTACGGCTGGACCCTCAACTACAAGCACCGAGCCCACAACTACGGCTGGACCCTCAACTACAAGCACCGATACCACAACTACGGCTGGACCCTCAACTACAAGCACCGATACCACAACTACGGCTGGACCCTCAACTACAAGCACCGATACCACAACTACGGCTGGACCCTCAACTACAAGCACCGATACCACAACTACGGCTGGACCCTCAACTACAAGCACCGAGCCCACAACTACGGCTGAACCCTCAACTACAAGCACCGATACCACAACTACGGCTGCCAGTACAGATACCACAACAACATCCGGTAGAGGAAGGGATGTCGGTAGGTTGACCTCGACTGCCAGCCTTGATACCACAACGACATTCGGGCCCTCATCTGACAGCCCTAATATCACATTAGGCGCTCGGCTCTCAAATGACGGTGAATTTTTTGATAGAGGAAGGGTTGAAGGTTGGTACATCTTTACTATTTAATTTTAGCAAGGATCGGGAACAATATTCCTTATTTATAGGGATCCATGCTGATCCCTCCTTCTCTGCTTCAAATAGAATTAAAATAAATCCCGTTTGATAACAAATATATGTCAATTTTCTTAAATTGTGATTCATCACATTTAATGTGTTCCATTTCTTTAAATCAAATCATTTAAGTGCAATTAGTTGGCAATAATTGAAAAATAAATTGGTCGAAAAATATATATAAAAGAATGTTAAAAATAGAAAAAAAATAGTTTTTTATCATAAAAGTTTGGTTTTCATACATTACAACTTTTAGTACGGTGCGTTGTGTAATTCTGTTTGATGTAAGTGAAAGAGGTTTAAATCAAATGGATTCGTAAAAAGGATAAGTAGACATCACCAAAAAAGTTTGATGGACAGCCGTGGGCCTTAAAATGAACTTTATATACTCAGCGAAAGAGCTAACGCATCACTTTTTAAAATTGCATAACTTCTTTATTGTCAAAGATTCAGATTTATAATTTAGCAAATGTTTATCCCACAAGTTTCTGCACTCATTCATAAGATATTTTTAAGTTTTCTTTCTTATGTGACCGCGTCATACCAAAGGGGGCCAAAACAGTTTTTCGGCTCCTGTAACTTGTGATCTTTTTCAATCATTTTTGTTTGAATTGATTTTGAAAGCTGGTTTATTGTGAAATTAAAGTCTGAAAAAATCAATTTTCTATCTAACATAACAAGGGCTATTCCGGGACAACGTAGCTCGCATAGACGCACCTTTTTGAAAGAAAATGTCAATTTTTCAAGGTCAAGGTCACAAGGTCAAATTTTATAGTGTCACAAGAAAGGTCTTGTTAGGGCCTGTCTATGTGTGAAATATCAAGACTGCATCTTATACCGTTCATAAGATATAGACCGATACGTTTTTGTCTATGTTACCTACGTCGCCGTCGACGCCATCAATGACACCAACGGCACTAGTGATGTAACAATGCCTCTGTTGGAATACATTACGCGCCCATAAAAATGTTAAAGCCGTCGGTTTGTTTTTTGAAAGGTAATTTGTATAAACAGGAACTGTTTCAGCCAATACAAAAGGTTTTAAAGTTATGCGCGAATCTTCCATTTTAATCAAATTTCAGACTTTATGAATTTTAGAATTAAGGGTGTCCTTATTAAAAGTTCAATATTTTACAAGATACTGTAACATTTACTATGAAATTTCATAGATATCTTATCAAATGGTGGTAGTCAGCATGTGCAAATTTTGAAGGTATTCCGTGGATTCGTTAAAAAATATTAACGAAGATCTGAGTGATGCGTTAGCAGTTTTGCCGAGTATATATAACGTCATAAAAGTTATGTTTTTATTTAACGCGTTCTTCTTTAGTGTCCCCATATAATTTCGTGTTCACCTAATTATCACACCAATGGAAACTTTTATGATATGTTGTCCGTATCTGATCTCCCCATATTACATATTTGTTGATTGATTGAAGCAGAAAATCCTGAGTTATCTGCCCTTGAATGTTAAAAATAAGTGTTTTGTCTTTTTGTTCACTATATCATCTACAAATTTTGAAACGTCTTGACAAAACCTTGATAAAACATTGGTCTTGACAAGACCTTGCATGGATGTATCTTTCAGCTTGATCTGAATCTCATATCTTGAGTTATGTGCCCTCCAAATTGACAAAAACTACCGTTTTTCACTCTATCTTCGCCATAATAGCAACAAATGTTGACCAATTATAACAAAACTTTTTACAAAATGTTGGTGACTGTAGGACTTTGCTTCAGATAATCTTTTTGTTCAATTGCAATTTCATGTCTAGAGTTATGTGCGACAAAATTTCCATTTTGACTTTATTTTCCCTCTTTCAGCCACAAATATTGACCAATTGAAACAAAACTTGGACAAAACATTTGTGACTATAACACCTTGCATAAGTGGAATATTTGCTTGGTCGGAGTCTTACATACATAGTTATGGGCCCTGGACTTGGACAAAATTTCCTTTTCAACCATTTTTTTTCTATAATTACCACAAATATTGATCAATTATGACAAAACTTAAACAAAATGTTGTTGACTCTAAGACTTTATATATATGATTCAATTTAGCTTGATCGGACACAAACAGTCGGAGTTATGTGCCCTTGAATTTATCAAAATAACAGGTCTAAACTTTCTGTTGCCTCTTATATCCACAAAATTTAAGGACATATTGAGCGAAATTTTGGACAGAAATGGGTACTATAAGATCTTACATCAGTGTAATTTTTAGCTTGATCAAAACGTAACATCCTGAGTTATAAACCCTTGAATTTGACTAAATTCGCTTTTCGGTCTTGTTGTTACTATAACAGCCAACACTATTGACTCATTAAGACGAATTTTGGAAAACATATTGGTGACCGTGGGATCTCGATAAGAGCGATTTTTAGCTTGAGTGGAATCAAGCATTCAGAGTTATGTGCCTTGGTTTAGACAAAATTGCATATACGGCTTTATTTTAGCCACAAATATTGGTCAATTATATAAACTTTCAGATCTTTCAAACATGTGCTTCTTAAGCTTAATTGGAACATCACAGCTAGAGTTATGTGCCATTGAATTTGACAAAATTGCCTTTTCGAGCCACAGATATTTACCAATTTAGACGAAATTTATAAGAACTGGGAAGCTTGCGTAAGGGCGATTGTTAGCTTGATCAAAATCAAACATTTATAATAATTTGCTCTTGAAATTTTACAAAATTGCATTTCAGCATTTTTCAGTGTAACAGCCACGCATAATAAAAAGAAAACTTAAGGCTGACAGACCCTGAAAAAATCCCCACTTTCTAGCCATACGAAATGCATCAATCTATACACACTTGTAAATACACTTCACATAAGTTGATTCACCGTGCCGGATTTCAAGATTATTCTTCAAAAAGAAAATAATTAACAAATATTATTTTACTCTATATTCATATGCAAGGGAGGTAATTTTGAATAATTTTGTCAAATATTTCCATAAATTTGCATTAATTCAAAATTCTAAACCGTGCAAAATGCTTCTGTTTGTATTTGGAATGGAAATGTAACACAGTTTAAGGATTATTTGCACTTTTCAAATTTCGCCTCTGGCTCTTTGGTGCTTTTGAGGGTTTGGATACCTTAAATACATTATGTTGATGACTATAAAAGCTTGCATCAGTGAAATTTTCATCTGAATAGCAATGTCACGTTTAGAGTAATGTGCCATTGAATTTTTACATAATTGCCACTTTCAACAAAATTTTGACAAAGTGTTGGGGACCATCTGATCTTGCAAATGTGCTTTTTTTATTGATCGGAATCACACATCTAAAGTTAATATAGGCTTAGAATGGGAAATTGCCACCCCCCCTTTTTTTTACTTTTCTTTCACTATAATAGCTACAAATATAAACCAATCAAAACAAAACTTTACTGAATTGTTTGTGCATGTATTGTCATTGACCCGTTTAATGTTCTGATTCATAAAGTTCAGTTTATTGAATAAGTATAATGGCCAAACGTTATGTAAACAAAAAATATATATTTACCCCACCCACCACTTTCTTCCTCTGTGATTTGGTCATGCACATTTTTAAATGTCATAAAATTTAGTTTTTCATCAAGGTCTAGCCTTTGTCTTACATTTTGTGGGACCTAGATTATTGTTAATGCAATATCTTGAGCTCTACGTGGATTTTTTTCGTCTGATAGAATAAAACACCACGATTTGCCCACCCACCAATCTTTTTCTCTCTATTGCAGTCTTAGTACAATACACAATGTCACGGTTTTTTTGTTTTTCTATATTGTCCGGCCTTTGGCTAATATTCTGTGACAATTCAATTATTTCAAATGCAATATCTCGAGCTCTAACTCGAATTAGAGCTTTTTGAGCTTTGCTTATAGAGCAACCTCTAAATATGAAAATTGCCGAAAAACAATTATGACAATCGGTGTGTACTATTCCCGTAAATGTACATGTAAAATTTTATAAAGGTATGATGATTATTACAAAAGTTATGCCCATTTGTAAAATTACGGGTTCGAAATTTTGTAAATTTAAGTCACCATTTTTCCGATTATTTTTAATTTTACAGCTGTCCATCAAAGTTAAATGATTAGAGCAAAGTCTTAAGATCATGAAAACGTATGATGGAAACCTCTTTCACTTACATCACGCAGAACCTAAAAAATGGACATAACGCACCATACTATTTAACTCATTACCATATGACAAAATTTTAGACTGGTCCAGATTCAAAGACGTTGCAGACGACAATTTCAAGTTTATGAAATGCTACATTTTCGGTATCTGTTTGGTAAAAGAAAAAACATTGTAGAAAATGAAGAAATTGCTTGTCACAAGCAACTTGTTCATTTTCCACAATATTTTCTCAAGCATTTTCTTATGAGGTGGTTTAAAAAGCGTTTCTGTGCAGTAATGCGTTAAATCGGTGGCCCTAGCCTGTCTCTGGCCCCAATATTCTTTGAGTACATTTCTTTTTCAGTTCTTGGTATCGACAGCGCCACCTGGGGTACAGTGTGCGATGATGGATGGCTGGACCGTCTTGCAGGTCACAAGTGGAACAACATCAAAGTTTTGTGTGGAATGTTTGGTTATAGGTAAAATTGTTTGTTTTTGCAAAACCTCGTTAGATCTATTCTGGACAGCTTCATTTGAAGCTTGAGTTACGAAGCTTTCAATACAACCGTTGATACGTGTATTTATTAATGAAATCAATCAATGAAACGGTTAATTCATTCCAATAACATTGAAACTACCAAAGTACCCGCGGCATTTGTGCTAAGGGAAGTAATCACTATCTCCATATAAATCACGTGATTTAGTATAATCACATGACTATGTCATGATGGCGGATTGTTTTGGCATTATCGGGTGTTGTATTGCTCAGGGAATCAGCCGAGATGTCATGAATAAAAATTAAAATCAAAATTATTTTCATATGTAATTTTCTGAAAATTTTTTAGTTCACATCTAACATAACATTTTCACATTGCGGTCTGGAAACGTAGCAAACTCGTTGGGTTTTTTTTTGTGATTTTCAGATAACGTGTTTCTGTAGGTTTTTTATCTATATAAATATTACCTTTTTATTTAATTACTCCTTCAGCAATGGTACAGTGCTACCACGAGCCAGCTACCCCCTTGAGGACGACACTGGCGTCCCAATCTGGTTTACCTATCTTGCCTGTTTAGGGCTAGACTGGGTTCAAGTCTGATCATTTTCCCTCTAACATTCTCCGGTCAATATGAACACGATAAAAACGGGTGCCGCGATATGTATCGGGTATCAGTATTTTATATGTTCTTTATTACCCAAATTGTAAATTGACGACTGGACCTGGGATAGTGAATTGCAAGATACCAGCATACCGATTCTTTAAAAAAAGGGGGTAACTGCAACCTTAAACAAGACGCAGTTTCGAGGTATTTTGTTGGAAAACATGGATTATTTCTCTTTCAGCAATGGCACAGTTTTACCACGCGCCACATACCCCCTGGATGACGACACTGGCGTCCCAATCTGGTTTACCTATGTTGCCTGTGAAGGGCACGAAACCAGCATATATGATTGTAATGAGCTTGAGTCCGAAAGAAAAGAGTGCCTTCACACTGAAGACCTTATGATACATTGCCATAATTGAAGCCCATAGAATAAGAACAAGCAGATACATGGTCGCAGGGGAGCATGAAATTCTTATATTTTTTTCCCTTTTTTTAAGCACCAAGAAAAAAGTCATGTAAATGAAAAACAAATCCTATTTTATCCAAAATTAGCGACCAAAGAGTTTCCGTGCCGTGATAACTCGGTCTTGTACTCGCTGCTGTTCAACAAAAACCTTAAGGTTTACGAACTGAGAATGAAATGCAGAGCCAGAGGCGAAATTTGAAAAGTGCCAGTAATTCCTAACTGTGTTACATTTTCATTCCAAATACAAACATAAGCATTTTGTATGGTTTAGAATTTTAATTAATGCATACTTATGGAAATATTTGACAAAAATGTTAAAAATTACCTCCCTTGCATATGGATATAGAGTAAAATAATATTTGTAAATTATTTTCTTCTCGAAGCATAATCTAGAAATCACGGCACGGTGAATCAACTAATGTGAAATGTATTTACAGGCTCAGCTGTGTGTAATTTGATGCATTTCGTATGGCTAGAAAGAGGTGTTTTCATTCTCAGTTCGTAAACCTCAAAACAAGCTGCAGTTACAAGGTTTTTGTTGAAAAATAGCTATTTTCGTTATAAGCTGGACCCCGGAAGGAAAGAATGTCTTCACTCTGAGGACCTGAATCTACATTGTCACAACTAACTCTTTCCTAAGCAAAAACTTGGTCTGGGCAAATTTTGAGGCAAAAGAAAATAATAGTATTTTCTCCTTTTGCCTCAAAATGCTCTGTGCTTTATGGTACATGAGGCAACACACCAAATTTCAACTGAATTTCTTAATACGTTGACGGGGCAGTCGAAGCCTATTATTTGACTTGGTTTTTTGTTGTTGTTGTTGTGTTTTTTTTTTTCAATCTTTGTCCGCCGTGTTACGTACATTTCTTTTGAAAATGACTCCTAATTTTTACATGATTTGTATAATAATACATGTACATTGTAGTTATAAATGAATAATACTTGTTTCGGAAGATATCTCGATCTCATTGCAGGGACTTGGGATTTTGGAAAGGGATAATTTTCGTCGGTTTGTCTTTGCAACTCTAGAAACTAAAGTTGAACTTTGTTCGGCAGATACTATAGTCTTAGTAAATTCGGACTATTTCTTGCTCGTTCTAGATTGTCTGGCGAGTTTCTTCATCAAAATACTTCATATATAGTCTATCTAGATTTAGTCAGCATTGTTTTTATCTGTTCTGTCTGGCTTTCCCAAAATAAAGTGGCAATCACAAACTTTAACGTTATTTGAAAGCGTTTTTAAACTAAAGTCCTGTCACCCGACGCATGAATCCATCGCGCTTTTAATAATGCCGATTTTTTGGAAAAGAGAGAAATCTACAATTCATTTGACAAATTATTCCGTCTATGATCACACCCATACACGCAACAATGATCGTGTCCGCCTATTTGTACGATTTAACGAATCACAGTAGCAGATTAATCCGTTACGCCTATAAACCCATTAAAGAATGATTATCGACATGCCCCCTGGACAAAAACCGATAGTGAAAATACGGCTTGTGCGCATGCGCGTAATTTACTTGAAAATACTCTATTCAAATGCAAAAAAGAAGGTATCTTTAGGAAAGATAAGATTAGGATAGAAGAGAATAAAGGTCGAAAAACATTGAAAGTTCAAATTATTTATTCACCAAAATTCACCTACACAAAATTAGGCCTAAATCAGAATATGTTGATTTAATTCAAAATGCATACAGTGACAATTTCCTACCTGAATTACTTGTTGCACTCCATTAGATTTTGCCTTGTTTATTAGAATTTGAATGAAGTGTAAATTCAGACCAGTACCAGATCTACCACTTCGAGCCAGTCCTAACCAATTCCGGACCTACCACCTATACATTGGACAGTTCCAGAACAATTTTAGCTAGATCTACCATATTGGACAAACGTCAAAATACCTAGTATGTGTAATTATCACATGTAGACTATATTTATTGGACAGATGTCAAAATGTCTATATAGAATTACACACCTGTCAAGTGAACGCATATTAATTGGAGAATAGTATCGATGTCAAACTACCAACCTGGACAGAGAGACCTTATTATACCTTGTCTTATGAACATATTTCCTGATGAAAATTCACCCTGTGTTAACTCATTTAGATTAATCTCTTTTATTTGAGTGATTATACTAGTATGGACATCACTAGGCCGTTGAAAACAGTTAAAGTCAAGAACTCGGAGAGATACACAATAAAAATGTGTAGAAAGTGGTGGAAGGATTCTTAGATTGTCATACCAGTATACGAATTAATTGGAATAACAATCAACGCTAATTACAGACGCTACACTGGATCCCACAGACGTTACTCTGGATGCCATAGATACTACGCTGATGCTACGATTGGAATAACTTATATAAAACAAAGACTATTTATTAACATAATGATTTGATTTCATTTAGTTCCGCATTTCCAGAGACTTGTATAACCATAATGATTTATATAATGATTTGATTTCATTCTTGGTAAGAACTCTGTTCCTATTGCATTTCTGATAACTCATCTAGTTCTTACTGCTAACATATTATCTTAATGTCTCAGAAAGTCATGGTTGTTTGGAAAGGGTTAACACAATGCTTGTAAGTGTCCTTCTTCTATGTTTCAATTAATTACTAATTGCATATTGCATAAAGACAAACATGTTATAGGTTACCGAGGTGTCATAATACTGTCATATTTGTCATCTCATGACAGGTTCAATGTAGTACAAACCTTGTTGGCTGTCAAGGTTAATTGTTGTGCACTATATACTTGCATAATTACACGATTGTGCAATGTATATATAACCACATGTCTGGAAAGGAAGAGGGAGAGATAGCCAGGAGGGCTATGTTGTCGTGGAATGCTAAACTTGGTTTGAACTTGCAAGATGTGTTTCATTATAACATAGACTTTGTAAATATATATTATACGATCATATGGCTATTCGTTTCTGTTGATCATGACTTTACGACAGTATAGACCCAGATCAGCGTTCTAGGGACTGTGCCTAAACGGTGTACATCATTATAAAACGTAAATAAGCATTTAATACTGTAAATATAGACCAAGATCAGCGTTCTAGAGACCGTGCCGTAACGGTATACATCACTAAAGAATTCAATTTCAAATGAAATCAAATCATCAAATTATAAAATTAATAGGCCTATAGTTTTGGATAATCTCCATTTCGCCGCCGTCCTTCACATTTCGCCCAATTTTGCCACAACAGTTCCATTTCCCTAGTTTAGGCCAACCCTGTTTTAATCATTTATAAGACAACTTTACAAGCAGAATATTTCTGTGGTCAATGTCAAATGTCTTCGAAAAAGATATTATAAAATTCTTTGTGAAATATACAGTCAAGTTAATGTTTTTCAAGCCCTATAGTTTTAAGATTCTGGTGGGCATTTTATTCCATCCAATTCGAATTGCAAGGGAGGTAACACCTCTAAAAACGCGAAAACTAGTTACTCTATTGAGTCACGTTGCCAAGACTTCCGGGTAAAAAAAGAAGAAAACGCAACACCGAATAGGTTGTCGCGTTTTTCTTTTTTCTCTAAAAAAAAAAGAAAAACGCTCGCCAACATTGTTTTTAGCGTTTTTCTTTTTTCTTCAAAAAAGGAAAAACGCTCACCAATATTGTGTTTGCGTTTTTCTTTTTTCTCTAAAAAAAGAAAAAAACGCCCAACAACATTGTTTAAATGCGTTTTTCCTTTTTCTTCAAAAAGAGAAAAACTCATATGTCACCTTAGTGCCACCGTAATCCTGAGCTAAAGGGGCGAATTATTGTCCTAACACGTTAATTCTCGAAATAAAAAGTGTCTGAGTTTGGTCATTATCAACAACAAGAAGTAAAGTGTTTGTATACAAGTCTAGAATTATAAAAGTTGAGTTATCCTCTAACAAAGATACACATAAGACATATCATCGATGGCATACTAACTACAAGATAACAACACCAAAATAGATAGTCTCCTTATTTGATACAGTTAATTGTATGGTATCCAATGTTATCGTGGTTCTTTAAATGACACTGTTTTTTAAATATATTCATTTTTATTGAGATCATTGAGAAACAGCTTCAAATGTTCAATTTCAACGTTTTTGCTCCCTCCCTTGACGGTCTTCTTTTAAACCATTTCCCAAACAAGACATTGTTTTGACGTCCCTAATAGAAAAGGCTTGGGAAAATGTTGAAACAAAAGAAGAAACTGCTGATAACCAGCAGTTTCTCCTTTTGTCTCAATATTTTCTATGTCTCATTTCACACAAATTCCATCTTGAATAACGCCCATTTTGACTTTAGTTGCAGTTTATGAAGTGGATCACCTTAATATGTTACCGTCGGGAAAGGGTTAAATGAGTTGCACGCATTTTCTCTCTGATTATTGTCTGATCACAAGTTAATCATGACAATGTACACTTAGGTCCTCATCGTGTGAACAGTTTTCCTCTCCGAAGCCATTATGACCACAATCTAAGATAGTGGTTTCGTGTCCATAACACGTAACATTGTCGAGCCATGTCCGGATATCATTGGCGTTTACCAGTGGGTAGCTCTTCATCGGTAATATTGTGCCATTGCTGAAAGAATATAACGCTGCTTTTCAACACAGACCTCGTATCTGCAGCTTTTTAAAGCTGTAGATACGATGTTTCTGTTAAAAATCGATAGTTATATGTTTAGTAAATCCCAGCTGCAGTTTCGACGCCCGATCTGACCAAACTTCCGTATAAATATTGTTTCTGGATTGTAACTAATGAGAAAAGTAATGAGAGGCAAGGGCGCCAGAGAGACTTTAGAGCCTCCGATTTAACCTGTTACTGCACAGTAACGCCTTTTTAACTCCTTGTGACAAGCATTTTTTTCATTTCAAACAATGTTTTTTACCCAGAGATAGAAAACAAAGAAACATTTGATTGACTTAAACTTGTCGTCTGCAGCTTAAAATTTGGACTAGTGTAAAACTGTGTCATTTTGTAATTGATTAAATGTGAAAATCAAACGCAACTTACATGGTAAAAATCTTTCCCATTTTTTGATAATTCATTGTTTTGATTTTTGACAACGTATTATACTCAAATTGAGTACTTGGTTACGCCTGTCTTAGGGCTGTCACGTGATGTCGATGCCTGCCATATGACACTTGATCGTAAAGACTCATGACCGAATTTGTCAATATTTCTTAATGCATTGTCTATATTTACATTGCACAACAATGCATCTAATTGGACGAGACGCATGTCTCGGCCGATTTGATGATTTGTTGTGTAGTTTTAAAGGTAAATGCATTAGAATTGCTGGTAAATACTTATCGATGTCACATACACTATTCCGCGTCCATGATTACGATCGTAGCACGTCTAAAAAGGAGGCCGGTGCAGAATCGTATGTGCCAGATCATTTTAAGTGACATTTATCCAAAAGAGAATATTTTCTTCTGAAAATTCTTAAAATTTCAGGCTAAAATATTACACCGTTTACGAGAAATATATTTTTGTCTGAAAATTTAACAAATTGTTGTGGACAAAAGTTCAGATTTTTAAGGAACTTGTTATTTCTGTCTCATTTTTAAAAGCATATTTTTAGCTTATAATAAACAACTTAAAAAACAGAAAGCATGCATATGCATTAGTATAACCAATCTTGACATTAAGACTTACCATAAGAAAGTGAAATTTGAATTTTTAGACACTTTTAACACTACATATCAATATAACTGCACTCACTTATAACCAAACAATTGTCTGGTAATGGTTTAACACCAACTTCTAATAATAATTATTAGATGTTGGTGTTAAATGATTGCACTAACCTGTATCCAAACATTCCACACAGAACTTTAATGTTGTTCAACTCGTGACCTTCTAGGAAGTTCAGCCACCCGTCATCGCACACTGTACCCCAAGTACCGTTGTAAAGAACTGAAAAGAAAGTTGCAAAATGACATTTCAATCGGATACCTTCGAAAATGCCATAACTACAGCATGACCCACACTGTGTGCGTCTGAGTATGAAGTTATTAAACATGTTTTTGTACAGTGATGAATACTATTGGAACAGTACACTGCAGAAACAGTCTATATTGTGAACGAGGCGATAGCAGAGTCTAAATATGGACTGGTTCTGCAGTGCACGAATCCAATAGACTTCAGTACTGTAAAGATACCTCTTAATTTCTCATCATTTTCCCCACCAACACGTCAAAGATTAATTTTGTATAAAAAAGCGAGCCAGATCTTACCAATTTGAAACGAAATTCCGAACACTTGAACATATACAGGCGACAGTTACGTGATATCCCCTTTACGGACGAATCACGTTGCACGAGCCATTTAGTTTCGGTTGGATTCGTGGTTGGAGGAGAAGAGGTGAAAGGCTAGTTACCAGTAACGTCATCAGCAAGACCAGGCATAACGTCATTGTTTGGGAGAAATTATTCACAACAATTAGACAGGCCTTATAACAGTTAATGGAAACCAAAGGTCGCAAATGTACTGCTCTGAAATCATCCAACCTGTTGCTGTACCGGTCTTACGACGACAATAACGTTGGAATATTTCAGCAAGACAATCCCCGCCCGCTTTCTCCAAATCACATTTAGAATAATCTGCACCTAAATAGTCCTCATGACCTGCTAGATCATCAGCAACAGAACACTTATGGAACGATTCGGAATGTCAGACTAGAGAAAGCTATGACGTCTATAACGTCTATTACCTTGGGCGTCTTCTACAATATGAATGACACAGAAATGCTAGAACTCCCCTATGTGTAGCCAGAAAGCTTTCTGAAGCATGGGAAGACGTTTTATGGCGATCATGGCAATTAAAAGTGGACTTGCCCGATATTGAAATTTGCCTGACCTTCGATGCCTGACCATAGGGATAGCACTTTAACGTTAGATATCAAATAAAATTAATGTTTTAGAGTTTTGACACAAATTGTTCAGGAAACGTCAGCAAAGTGAATACACAATTAAAAGCATTACATAGGTAAAGTTTACATGGGTAAATTTTGAAAAAAATAAATGTCGTAATATCGTATCCGGTCTATAGTCAGAAGTCAGGCTGACTGGGGTCGAAACATTTTGCTCAAAGATCATTTTTCTCTATAAGCATTAAAATCCATTCAAAGTTGAGACGGATAACGCCGAAGTTGCACGAAGCTTTGATAGATGGAAGACCTTTACTTACAAAGAAAATCGTAGAGGACCACATACCTTCAACTCTCCCTCTATCGGCATAACCGCTGTCATTTGAGAGACGCACTAGTAGTGGACCTACATCAATTTCTGAAAAAGAAAATAGATCTTTGCATGATTTTTTTTGTAAATTATCCTGAAAATGAACATAGATTAATGCAAGAAAAACGTATTTTGAACATTATTCTGAAAACGAACATATATATATGCAATAAAAAGAAAGGTACTTTGAACATTATTCTGAAAATGAACATAGATATATGCAAGAAAACGTATTTAAGCGTTATTTTTAAAATGAACATAGATCTTTGCAAGGAAAAAGTTTGGTTTATTGAGGTTTTACGTCGTTTTCAACTGCAATGGTCATATCACGGCGGAAAAAGTATTTTGAGACTTAGTCTGAAAACGAACATAGATCTATGCAAGAGGAAATGTTCTTGAGCGTTGCTATGAAAATGAGAATAGATTTATTCAAGAGATGATTACGATCGCGTCCGGATATGTTCAGATACGTAACGACGACACTCGGAAAAAAAACAGATGTTTTATGAATCTCAAAATGGCCACATTACGGGTAGGCCTATTCTACCTTAATTAAAGACAAATTACTCGTTATCTTTCCACCCAAAAAAGACAATATGTATATATATTCCATTGATTCATTTAAAATTATTGTATGCAACATCTTTGTATTTGGACCAAACTCAAATTTTGACGTTTGGGAATGGGTTAATGGTGTGGATTTCAAAATTCATACAATTCGTTATGATGTCTGTGTGACAAGTCTGTAAGGTCATTGTTCTTGGTTTCAATGTCATAATTACAGAACCTCATAGACCTATAAACTCTACTCCAAGTTCCAACAGGCATTTGTGCTTCACATGCACGTCTTTTAGTCTAAAATCCTTTGGATTTTGACGAGATAGATCTAGTTTTCTGGGAAACGGTAAGGTTGACGTCCACATCCTTTCGCCCGTTTCTAGGCTTTGCCTACTTTCATATTAGCGAGAATGTTTAAGATATCTTGAGATTGCGTACGATATTTCAAGTTAAATCTTTCTTTAGAGCAAAATTTTAAGGCCCTTGAATGGTGAGCGCCATTGCCCTAGATACCTTTTGCGGAGCCCCTCGGTCAACTCTGTTGAAAAATGTAAGAGAGAATTGACAGAGTCTCTCCGAATGCTCTATTATTAATAAACCGCGTTTTTTCGAATGCTCCATACTCTATACAAATGACGTCAAATGGCGTCATTTGTATAAAGTAAGGAATATTTGGAACACCTCGGTCAGCATGTCAGTCTTAAAACGCTTTATCTTAAGAAATATTAAAAATTTCGCTCTTAAGAACGCGCCTCTTTATAAATATTCTTACCTTGTTCCATGTAATAAACCGTTTCTGATTCATTACCAAGCGCTGACGAGGCTGTATAAACGTCGCTGCATCCATAACAGATCCCCGATGTTCGTCGGTAAAACAAACTTTTACACGACGGATCTAGCGAACAATGGAACGAACAAACCATGATTCTGTCGGCCTTCTTCGTGAAACTTCGCTGTAGATTCGGGCATACTCGGCCATTTACGGTGTCGTCTTGTTTGAAAACCTTGCTGGTAACAGCACAATACGCGAGAGTTTGCAGCATACAGCATGCGATGTATAGCTTACATACTTGTTTAGCTAGTATCATTTTCGAATGGATATTTCGTTTCTGCAATAAAGAAAATTATATTGATGTTATTTAATAATAATTTTATAATCTAAGTCCTTGCACGCTGACTTACAATTTGTTGCAAGCCTAATTATAAACTACCAAATTCATTAACCTTAAATCTTATATACAGTCTCTAATAAAAGGTACTTATTGTAAAGTAAAACGTCTTTACATACTGAAAGTTTACAGCGGTTTGTACTAATTATACTTATTGACAGCCTCGATTATATCTTAAAAAAAATATGAAAAAAAATAACTTAAATTTAAATAAACCCTTTCCAAAACAAGGGACTGTTTTTGGTATCCCTATTAGACTTACATTTAGAAAACATTGAGAGAAAATAAGAAATTGCTATGAAATACTCATTTTCTTCCTTTGATATCAATTCTTTTGTCATCTTCATTACTCTTTTCAAACTGGACCAGACTAAAATTTTACCGTTTGGCAATGGGTTAAAGAACTATTTTTTTATTAAAGAAAAAAAGAAAGAATTGGATTTACTTCAGATAAAAGTAAAAAGGGAATTAAATGAAACCACTAATCAGTTTGTCATAAATAATTTGATAAAAACGTTTAACGAATTTGCATTTCCCTAGGCATAATGATTAAACAGTATATATATATATCACGGTGGGTAACCCAATTGACTTTTGGAAAGCGTCTACACGGAAAAATCGCCCGCTTCAAGGTACTTTTTAGTTTAATTTCTCAGCTTATACTCTATTGATTTTGATGAGATAAAGTGCACGGAACGCGCATTTGAGAGGGCTTTTCCCGGCTCTAACTCACTCTGGTCAAAATCCAGTGGTTTCTTCAAACATTCTCGAGAGCCAAAGTGTTTTTAAGTGCAAAACGAAAGTGGGAAGCGTTCACGTGCACAGAACAAAAACTTTCGCTTGAATGTTTGAAAAAACCACGGGATTCGGAGCAGAGTGGGTTACAAACGGGAATGGCCCTTTCAAATGCGCCTACGGTGCACTTTATCTCGTCAAAATCCGTAGCGTATAAGCTGTATAAGCTGAGAAATTAAACAAAACATACCGTGAAGCGGACGATTTTTTCGGCGTGAACGTTTCCCAAAAGTCACGTGGGTTACCCACCGTGTACATACAAGACAGTAGTGATGTAGAAGCAATGAACGAAAAACAAGGGTACCGCTGGAAGTACATATTGAGACATAAATCTTGATCAGTGTTGTTTTCAAATTCTATGAGGGTCATTTCTTTCAAATCCTGACTTATTTGTCAGTTTGTGTATAAGAATAAAGCTTATCTGCAGCAAAAAAAACACCTAAAACACACACACAAATAGGCCTACTTTTCACAAAATATGGATGGTAAAAATACTATTTCATTGACGTGAAGTCAAAAGTTGGGGTGCACTTTTGAAAAAACGTCACTAGGTGTACTAAACGGTAAACATTTGTTTCTTGTAAACAAACATAATAATTATATATAGAGGACTAGAATTGACCTGGCAGAGCATTCCATTCGATTAGCATGGGCTGTTCTGCCAGGTCATTTATCCTGAGGTATACCATCAGAATCCTGTTATTTTGTTCGTTTATACCATATATCTTTCGACTGCATGAGACAACAATAACTGGCATTTTATTAATGTAATGCATGCACATAACAGCAAAAATGACGTTGTAACTTGTAACACTTTACGTTCTGTACCGAAAGGAACAAATATAGCCGTTTTGCGAATTCATATCAAAAACGCGCAAAATTTCATCACAGAAGAGCACAGATGCTAGCCAAAACATGGCGTGATTTTGACATTGATGGTATCAACTAGCAGCAAGGGGGACGAAAAATGGCACCGATAAGTTTTGTAACTTTACAATTAATCTATGACGGGTCAATTTTTAAAGCATTGATTAATTAATGATTTTTTAAGATATCGGCGTGATATTTGAATGACGAGATACATTTCAACTATTTTTCAATCGACTTAAATATGGTTTAAAGTATTTAATTGCAACACATGTAATTTTATTATTTTACGCCGTTTCATAAATGTCCCAGTAACGTAAAACACGCATGAAAATCTGATAGTATTTATTTTAAAGCAGCGATTTTTGTCCTTGCATTTAGAATTGTCCAAAACTAGCTTGTAATAAAAATACATCTGAGCCATATTTTCGACATGCAAAATTTCGTAATGATTGTGCGTAAAATAAAGCAACGGTTGTGTTTGAAGCAGCGTTTCAAAAAATGTCCCAATTTGGAAAAAAATACGTTAACGTCATTTGCAGGTGACGTAAAACCCGATAGTAATTTTTTAAGGCAGCGATTTTTGCCCTTGCATTTAGAATTGTCCAAAACTAGCTTGTAATTAAAATACATCTGTGCCATATTTACGACATGCAAAATTTTGTAATGATTGTGCGTAAAATAAAGCAATGGTTGTGTTTGTAGCAGCGTTTCAAAAAATGTCCCAATTTAGAAAAAAAAAAAACGTTAAGGTGACGTCGTATGCGTATGAAAACCCGATATTAGTTTTTTAAAGCAGCTATTTTTGCCCTTGCATTTAGAATTTTCCAAAACTAGCTTGTAATAAAAATACACATGAGACATATTTACGACATGCAAAGTATCACAATGATTGAGCGTAAAATAAAACAATGGTTGTGTTTGAAGCAGCGTTTCAAAAATGTCGTTAACGTCATTTGCTGGTGACGTCGCACACGTTGAAATAATTGCGATCAGTCGTGAAAAATCCAGGTCATCAATGAATGATACACTGGTTTATTATCGATATATCTATTGGAGAATTATTTTCTTGATATAATTTTTTCTGTATATGTGAACTTGTCTGTAGGCTTATATAGTTTTACATGGACCTGAAACACTGGAATATCCGGAATTGCGACAGTGAAGTAATTAAAAATGCATCCATCTTTAAGCGGGATGTGTAAAATAAAATGCATAATTAAGTTCATCAAATGAACGATAGTTTAATGACTAATGAAGAATCAAATATATCGTTTTCGTGATTTATTTTAAACTCACACAGGTAAAACTGACATGTCCTGCCTGTACATGTTTTTCCCGTACACAAATGTTAATGCACCTTTCTATGCCAATATATTTAAATTCGTCAATTCCGAGCACCGATATTTTTAATACCAGTGAGTTCATTCAAATTTTATTATCTTTTTTTCAAATGATGTCATGTGTAGATGTACAAGAGGAACGTCCGCTATTCCAATTTAAAAGAGAAATATCCACCCCGTAAATCTACATGAAAATAAACAGGCTTAGTTATTTATGAAGTAAATAATTAATTATGATAAACATCAATAGCCGTACCAAGGTAAGTCTAGCTTAATCATTCAATTATTGATAGCACGTGATTCATTTGTAACAATATATTTGACAGATGGATAAGCGAAGTCTGGTGTTAACCAATAAGTATTCGTATAATCATAACGCATGTAAAGTGTTAAAATGACAAAATTCGACGTTACGTGACGTTACGCTGTTGTACCCCAACTTTTGACGTCGCGTCATTGTATGCTATGTTTACTTTATCGTATGCTGTTCTACCTTTGAAAATTTGTCTACTTTTGAAAATATTGACAATAAGATACTTTCTCATGGACCTCAATGCAAAATTTAAAGCCAGTTATTTCCCCTTAGATTCACAAAATTTAAATCGTAAAATATTTTTTTTTTATTTATTAATGTCTACGACTTATCCAACTATCATATAGATTTGTATGCTAGAAGTTTTTGTTCCATTTACAGTTCCGGAACCTTGATATAACAAAAGCGCTGCCAAGTTGAAGCTTTATACTGCGGCATGCACCTGGATTGGTTAACTCGCTTCATACCCCGAAAAAGGCTACATGTATTATTATTGCTTTTGTTTTTGTATGTATCGTCATATCTTCTGAACTTGATCCTATATAATTTAGCTTAATATGTGTAAACTTTTCGAACTCATTAGAAAGAACAAAGTTTTTTTTTTACCTTGACCTTCAATGGTTATTGTAAAAATCTTACATTTTAATATTTTGAGCTTAATCTCTACATAGAAATTAGTTTATAAAGAGAACTTCAATAAATACAGTCATTTTCATAATATCTTTGTTAGAATTACTTAATTTAGTTCAATGGAATATTGACGTTTGATCCTGGCCTTGAAGCCCATATTAATAATGATTTTTGAAGAGGCAAGTGGACAATTTTCTTTTCGATGATCATTTTTGTTCTGTAGGTCAAGGTCGAGGTCTACTGTGAAATTAGCATAGAAGTAAATTAGAACAACAAGAACATTATACCTGTTACGTTACTTATTAAAATATAATTTAAAATGCCATTTTCTTAAAATCAATATGTAGCTGAAAATTTAAAAAGAGAAATCTTTCTAATGACCATTGAAGGTCAATGTCAAATAACTTTATTTCTGTATGATGAGTTCGACATATAATTAACACATACATGTATTTAGCTTAATTATGTAGGATCATATTCGGCACCCGCTGAAACATGTATCTCGTGCGACATTAGACGTCCATGAGGATTTATGAAAACAAATTACCTTATAAGGAAAACTTGAATATTTACTGTTGATGAACAATCTATTTCAAGGTTCAGGATACCAAAGATAAACGATTCAAAATCTTTTACTAATGGCACGGCCACCAATTCCTCTCCTTCATTGCGAAATGCTATGATTGAAATCTCAGAAGAGGGACTTCCGGCTATGAAGAAAGGGGACCAATTTTAAGAATGTAAACACACCTTGTCACTTTAAATCGGTGATTTTGCCAGTTTTTGGCTGATTCTCAAAAATCGGGGAATGCTATTCGACGGTGAGTGTATTTAAACTTATTTTGGAGTATGTCTCCTCGGCATGGTCTCACAGTGTCTGCTTCAAACTGCTTTGTCATGCGATCACATCGCTGTGTTTTGAAGATATATCAAAATTGATCGAAACAAGAGCCGTCAGAGACGGACAATGCTCCCCGATTAAGGCATTGTCACAATAAATGTATGCCATGCAGAGCTAAGATTAGGCTAACAAACGTTAAGCCCCCTTTTTCCATGACATACTTTTTATACGCAAATTTAAAGTAGTTTAATGTCAAGGGCATCTGATTTGCTACTCAAATATGAAATTTCATCAAATTCTGACCATTAGACTATGAGAAATTAGAGAAAAAGTGTATTTGACCTTATGTCCCCTTTTCCCATGACGAGGCATGAAATCCAAAAACTGGAAAAAGTACATCGGCATTATGTCATAGGGAGTTCACATGGTAAGTTTCATTTGATTTGGCCCAAGGGTTATAGAGAAATCGCTTCGGACGGACGGAATTCCCTTCTATATAGGTCCCATAGGCTTCGAATGCTTTATCTAATATGTATATCTATTAAAATCCAATGACTGGTTTTCTGATAGAGAGAAAAAGCCAAAAAAGAAATAAGCTATGAAGAAGAGAGATCAGTAATGAATAAAGGGGGCCAGGTTTGAAGAAGATATAATAGCTATGAATAAGAGCTCGGATATTCAAAGGGTCGGATTTTAACTCTTGACGTTGCCTTTCCGCTACATTTATACGAATTAACAATCGCGACCCTCGAGACTGTTTGCAACCTTTTGCCGTTTCATTGTATCACTGGGTGAGTAATGCTCACTGGTGAGTTGTGTTCATTATTGAGTAATGCTCACTGGTGAGTTGTGTTCACTAGTGAGTAATGCTCACTGGTGAGTTGTGTTCACTAGTGAGTAATGCTCACTGGTGAGTTGTGTTCACTGGTGAGTAATGCTCACTGGTGAGTTGTGTTCACTGGTGAGTAATGCTCACTGGTGAATTGTGTTCACTAGTGAGTAATGCTCCACCGGTGAGTTGTGTTCACTAGTGAGTAATGCTCACTGGTGAATTGTGTACACTAGTGAGTAATACTCACTGGTAAGTTGTGTTCACTAGTGAGTAATGCTCACTGGTGAGTTATGTTCACTAGTGAGTAATGCTCACTGGTGAGTTGTGTTCAGTAGTGAGTAATGCTCACTGGTGAGTTGTGTTCACTAGTGAGTAATGCTCACTGGTGAGTTGCGTTCACTAGTGAGTAATGCTCAGCTGGTGAGTTGTATTCACTTGTGAGTAATGCTCACCTGATGAGTTGTATTCACTAATGAGTAATCCTCACTGGTGAGTTGTGTTTACTAGTGAGTAATGCTAACTGGAGAGTTGCATTCACTAGTGAGTAAAGCTTACCTGGTGAGTTGCGTTCACTAGTGAGTAATGCTTACTGGTGAGTTGTGTTCACTGGTGAGTAATGCTCACTGGTGAGTTGTGTTCAGTAGTGAGTAATGCTCACTGGTGAGTTGTGTTCACTGGTGAGTAATGCTCACTGGTGACTTGTGTTCAGTAGTGAGTAATGCTCACTGGTGAGTTGTGTTCAGTAGTGAGTAATGCTCACCTTGTGAGTTGTGTTCACTGGTGAGTAATGTTCACTGGTGTGTTGTGTTCACTAGTGAGTAATGCTCATCTGGTGAGTTGTGTTCACTAGTGAGTAAAGCTCACTGGTGAGTTGTGTTCACTAGGTAGTAATGCTCACCTGGTGAGTTGTGTTCACTAGTGAGTAATGCTCACTGGTGACTTGTGTTCACTAGTGAGTAATGCTTACTGGTGAGTTGTGTTCACTAGTGAGTAATGCTCACTTGGTGAATTGTGTTCACTAGTGAGTAATGCTCACTTGGTGAATTGTGTTCACTAGTGAGTAATGCTAACTTGGTGAATTGTGTTCACTAGTGAGTAATTCTCACCTGGTGAGTTGTATTCACTGGTGAGTAATGCTCATTGGTGAGTTGTATTCACTAGTGAGTAATGCTCATTGGTGAGTTGTGTTCACTGGTGAATTGTGTTCACTAGTGAGTAATGCTCACTGGTGAGTTGTGTTCACTAGTGAGTAATGCTCATCTGGTGAGTTATATTCACTGGTGAGTAATGCTCACCTGGTGAGTTGTGTTCACTAGTGAGTAATGCTCACTGGTGAGTTGTGTTTACTAGTGAGTAATGCTCACTGGTGACTTGTGTTCAGTAGTGAGTAATGCTCACTGGTGAGATGTGTTCACTAGTGAGTAATGCTCACTGGTGACTTGTGTTCACTAGTGAGTAATGCTCACTGGTGAGTTGTGTTCACTAGTGAGTAATGCTCAATGGTGAGTTGTGTTCACTAGTGAGTAATGCTCATCGGGTGAGTTGTGTTCACTAGTGAGTAATGCTCACCTGGTGAGTTGTGTTCACTAGTGAGTTATGCTCACCTGGTGAGTTGTGTTCACTAGTGAGTAATGCTCACTGGTGAGTTGTGATCACTAGTGAGTAATGCTCACCTGGTGAGTTGTGTTCACTAGTGAGTAATGCTCACTGGTGACTTGTGTTCACTATTGAGTAATGCTTACTGGTGAGTTGTGTTCACTAGTGAATTATGCTCACTGGTGACTTGTGTTCACTAGTGAGCAAAGCTCACTGGTGAGTTGTGTTCACTAGTGAGTAATGCTCACTGGTGTGTTGTGTTCACTAGGGAGTAATGCTCACCTGGTGAGTTGTGTTCACTAGTGAGTAATGCTCACTGGTGACTTGTGTTCACTAGTGAGTAATGCTTACTGGTGAGTTGTGTTCACTAGTGAGTAATGCTCAATGGTGACTTGTGTTCACTAGTGAGCAAAGCTCACTGGTGAGTTGTGTTCACTAGTGAGTAATGCTCACTTGGTGAATTGTGTTCACTAGTGAGTAATGCTCACTTGGTGAATTGTGTTCAATAGTGAGTAATTCTCACCTGGTGAGTTGTATTCACTGGTGAGTAATGCTCATTGGTGAGTTGTATTCACTAGTGAGTAATGCTCATTGGTGAGTTGTATTCACTAGTGAGAAATGCTCACTGGTGAGTTGTGTTCACTAGTGAGTAATGCTCACTGGTGAGTTGTGTTCACTGGTGAGTTGTGTTCACTAGTGAGTAATGCTCACTGGTGAATTGTGTTCACTAGTGAGTAATGCTCATCTGGTGAGTTATATTCACTGGTGAGTAATGCTCACCTGGTGAGTTGTGTTCACTAGTGAGTAATGCTCACTGGTGAGTTGTGTTTACTAGTGAGTTATGCTCACTGGTGACTTGTGTTCAGTAGTGAGTAATGCTCACTGGTGAGTTGTGTTCACTAGTGAGTAATGCTCACTGGTGACTTGTGTTCACTAGTGAGTAATGCTCACTGGTGAGTTGTGTTCACTAGTGAGTAATGCTCACTTGGTGAATTGTGTTCACTAGTGAGTAATGCTCACTTGGTGAGTTGTGTTCACTAGTGAGTAATGCTCAATGGTGAGTTGTGTTCACTAGTGAGTAATGCTCATCGGGTGAGTTGTGTTCACTAGTGAGTAATGCTCACCTGGTGAGTTGTGTTCACTAGTGAGTAATGCTCACTGGTGAGTTGTGTTCACTAGTGATTAATGTTCACTGGTGAGTAATGCTCACCAGGTGAGTTGTGTTCACTAGTGAGTAATGCTCACCTGGTGAGTTGCATTCACTAGTGAGTAATATGCAATGGTGAGTTGTGTTCACTAGTGAGTAATGCTCACTGGTGAGTTGTGTTCACTGGTGAGTAATGCTCACCTGGTGAGTTGTATTCACTGGTGAGTAATGCTCATTGGTGAGTTGTATTCACTAGTGAGTAATGCTCAATGGTGAGTTGTGTTCACTAGTGAGTAATGCTCATCGGGTGAGTTGTGTTCACTAGTGAGTTATGCTCACCTGGTGAGTTGTGTTCACTAGTGAGTAATGCTCACTGGTGAGTTGTGATCACTAGTGAGTAATGCTCACCTGGTGAGTTGTGTTCACTAGTGAGTAATGCTCACTGGTGAGTTGTGTTCACTAGTGATTAATGTTCACTGGTGAGTAATGCTCACCTGGTTAGTTGTGTTCACTAGTGAGTAATGCTCACCTGGTGAGTTGCATTCACTAGTGAGTAATGTGCAATGGTGAGTTGTGTTCACTAGTGAGTAATGCTCACTGGTGAGTTGTGTTCACTGGTGAGTAATGCTCACCTGGTGAGTTGTATTCACTGGTGAGTAATGCTCATTGGTGAGTTGCATTCACTAGTGAGTAATGCTCACTTGGTGAATTGTGTTCACTAGTGAGTAATGCTCACTTGGTGAGTTGTGTTCACTAGTGAGTAATGCTCACTGGTGTGTTGTGTTCACTAGGGAGTAATGCTCACCTGGTGAGTTGTGTTCACTAGTGAGTAATGCTCACTGGTGACTTGTGTTCACTAGTGAGTAATGCTTACTGGTGAGTTGTGTTCACTAGTGAGTAATGCTCACTGGTGACTTGTGTTCACTAGTGAGCAAAGCTCACTGGTGAGTTGTGTTCACTAGTGAGTAATGCTCACTTGGTGAATTGTGTTCACTAGTGAGTAATGCTCACTTGGTGAATTGTGTTCAATAGTGAGTAATTCTCACCTGGTGAGTTGTATTCACTGGTGAGTAATGCTCATTGGTGAGTTGTATTCACTAGTGAGTAATGCTCATTGGTGAGTTGTATTCACTAGTGAGTAATGCTCACTGGTGAGTTGTGTTCACTAGTGAGTAATGCTCACTGGTGAGTTGTGTTCACTGGTGAGTTGTGTTCACTAGTGAGTAATGCTCACTGGTGAGTTGTGTTCACTAGTGAGTAATGCTCATCTGGTGAGTTATATTCACTGGTGAGTAATGCTCACCTGGTGAGTTGTGTTCACTAGTGAGTAATGCTCACTGGTGAGTTGTGTTTACTAGTGAGTAATGCTCACTGGTGACTTGTGTTCAGTAGTGAGTAATGCTCACTGGTGAGTTGTGTTCACTAGTGAGTAATGCTCACTGGTGACTTGTGTTCACTAGTGAGTAATGCTCACTGGTGAGTTGTGTTCACTAGTGAGTAATGCTCACTTGGTGAATTGTGTTCACTAGTGAGTAATGCTCATCGGGTGAGTTGTGTTCACTAGTGAGTAATGCTCATCGGGTGAGTTGTGTTCACTAGTGAGTAATGCTCATCGGGTGAGTTGTGTTCACTAGTGAGTAATGCTCACCTGGTGAGTTGTGTTCACTAGTGAGTAATGCTCACTGGTGAGTTGTGTTCACTAGTGATTAATGTTCACTGGTGAGTAATGCTCACCTGGTGAGTTGTGTTCACTAGTGAGTAATGCTCACCTGGTGAGTTGCATTCACTAGTGAGTAATATGCAATGGTGAGTTGTGTTCACTAGTGAGTAATGCTCACTGGTGAGTTGTGTTCACTGGTGAGTAATGCTCACCTGGTGAGTTGTATTCACTGGTGAGTAATGCTCATTGGTGAGTTGTATTCACTAGTGAGTAATGCTCAATGGTGAGTTGTGTTCACTAGTGAGTAATGCTCATCGGGAAAGTTGTGTTCACTAGTGAGTTATGCTCACCTGGTGAGTTGTGTTCACTAGTGAGTAATGCTCACTGGTGAGTTGTGATCACTAGTGAGTAATGCTCACCTGGTGAGTTGTGTTCACTAGTGAGTAATGCTCACTGGTGAGTTGTGTTCACTAGTGATTAATGTTCACTGGTGAGTAATGCTCACCTGGTGAGTTGTGTTCACTAGTGAGTAATGCTCACCTGGTGAGTTGCATTCACTAGTGAGTAATGTGCAATGGTGAGTTGTATTCACTAGTGAGTAATGCTCAATGGTGAGTTGTGTTCACTAGTGAGTAATGCTCATCGGGTGAGTTGTGTTCACTAGTGAGTAATGCTCACTGGTGAGTTGTGTTCACTAGTGAGTAATGCTCACTGATGAGTTGTGTTCACTAGTGAGCAATGCTCACTTGGTGAATTGTGTTCACTAGTGAGTAATGCTCACTTGGTGAGTTGTGTTCACTAGTGATTAATGTTCACTGGTGAGTTGTGTTCACTAGTGAGTAATGCTCAATGGTGAGTTGTGTTCACTAGTGAGTAATGCTCACTGGTGACTTGTGTTCACTAGTGAGTAATGCTCACTGGTGAGTTGTGTTCACTAGTGAGTAATGCTCACTTGGTGAATTGTGTTCACTTGTGAGTAATGCTCACTTGGTGAGTTGTGTTCACTAGTGAGTAATGCTCAATGGTGAGTTGTGTTCACTAGTGAGTAATGCTCATCGGGTGAGTTGTGTCACTAGTGAGTAATGCTCACCTGGTGAGTTGTGTTCACTATTGAGTTATGCTCACCTGGTGAGTTGTGTTCACTAGTGAGTTATGCTCACTGGTGAGTTGTGATCACTAGTGAGTAATGCTCACCTGGTGAGTTGTGTTCACTAGTGAGTAATGCTCACTGGTGAGTTGTGTTCACTAGTGATTAATGTTCACTGGTGAGTAATGCTCACCTGGTGAGTTGTGTTCACTAGTGAGTAATGCTCACCTGGTGAGTTGCATTCACTAGTGAGTAATGTGAAATGGTGAGTTGTGTTCACTAGTGAGTAATGCTCACTGGTGAGTTGTGTTCACTGGTGAGTAATGCTCACCTGGTGAGTTGTATTCACTGGTGAGTAATGCTCATTGGTGAGTTGTATTCACTAGTGAGTAATGCTCACTGGTGAGTTGTGTTCACTAGTGAGTAATGTGCAATGGTGAGTTGTGTTCACTAGTGAGTAATGCTCACTGGTGAGTTGTGTTCACTGGTGAGTAATGCTCACCTGGTGAGTTGTATTCACTGGTGAGTAATGCTCATTGGTGAGTTGTATTCACTAGTGAGTAATGCTCACTGGTGTGTTGTGTTCACTAGTGAGTAATGCTCACTGGAGAGTTGTGTTCACTGGTGAGTTGTGTTCACTAGTGAGTAATGCTCACTGGTGAGTTGTGTTCACTGGTGAGTAATGCTCACCTGGTGAGTTGTATTCACTGGTGAGTAATGCTCATTGGTGAGTTGTATTCACTAGTGAGTAATGCTCACTGGTGAGTTGTGTTCACTGGTGAGTAATGCTCACCTAGTGAGTTGTGTTCACTAGTGAGTAATGCTCACTGGTGAGTTGTGTTCACTAGTGAGTAATGCTCACTGGTGAGTTGTGTTCACTAGTGAGCAATGCTCACTTGGTGAATTGTGTTCACTAGTGAGTAATGTTCACTGGTGAGTAATGCTCACCTGGTGAGTTGTGTTCACTAGTGAGTAATGCTCACCTGGTGAGTTGTGTTCACTAGTGAGTAATGCTCACTGGTGACTTGTGTTCACTAGTGAGTAATGCTCACCTGGTGAGTTGTGTTCACTAGTGAGTAATGTGCAATGGTGAGTTGTGTTCATTAGTGAGTAATGCTCACCTGGTGAGTTGTGTTCACTAATGAGTAATGCTCACCTGGTGAGTTGTGTTCACTAGTGAGTAAGGTACAATGGTGAGTTGTGTTCACTAGTGAGTAATGCTCACTGGTGAGTTGTGTTCACTGGTGAGTAATGCTCACCTGGTGAGTTGAATTCACTAGTGAGTAATGCTCACTGGTGAGTTGTGTTCACTAGTGAGTTATGCTCACTGGTGAGTTGTGTTCAGTAGTGAGTAATGCTCACTGGTGAGTTGTGTTCACCAGTGAGTAATGCTCCACCGGTGAGTTGTGTTCACTAGTGAATAATGCTCACTGGTGTGTTCTGTTGAGTAGTGAGTAATGCTCACTTGGTGAGTTGTGTTCACTGGTGAGTAATGCTCACTGGTTGAGTTGTGTTCACTGGTGAGTAATGCTCACTGGTGAGTTGTGTTCACTAGTGAGTAATGCTCATCGGGTGAGTTGTGTTCACTAGTGAGTAATGTTCACTGGTGTGTTGTGTTCACTAGTGAGTAATGCTCACTTGGTAAATTGTGTTCACTAGTGAGTAATGCTCACTGGTGAGTTGTGTTCACTAGTGAGTAATGCTCACCTGGTGAGTTGTGTTCACTAGTGAGTAATGCTCACTGGTGAGTTTTGTTCACTAGTGAGTAATGCTCACTGGTGAGTTGTGTTCACTAGTGAGTAATGCTCACTGATGAGTTGTGTTCACTAGTGAGCAATGCTCACTTGGTGAATTGTGTTCACTAGTGAGTAATGCTCACTTGGTGAGTTGTGTTCACTAGTGATTAATGTTCACTGGTGAGTTGTGTTCACTAGTGAGTAATGCTCAATGGTGAGTTGTGTTCACTAGTGAGTAATGCTCACTGGTGACTTGTGTTCACTAGTGAGTAATGCTCACTGGTGAGTTGTGTTCACTAGTGAGTAATGCTCACTTGGTGAATTGTGTTCACTTGTGAGTAATGCTCACTTGGTGAGTTGTGTTCACTAGTGAGTAATGCTCAATGGTGAGTTGTGTTCACTAGTGAGTAATGCTCATCGGGTGAGTTGTGTCACTAGTGAGTAATGCTCACCTGGTGAGTTGTGTTCACTATTGAGTTATGCTCACCTGGTGAGTTGTGTTCACTAGTGAGTTATGCTCACTGGTGAGTTGTGATCACTAGTGAGTAATGCTCACCTGGTGAGTTGTGTTCACTAGTGAGTAATGCTCACTGGTGAGTTGTGTTCACTAGTGATTAATGTTCACTGGTGAGTAATGCTCACCTGGTGAGTTGTGTTCACTAGTGAGTAATGCTCACCTGGTGAGTTGCATTCACTAGTGAGTAATGTGAAATGGTGAGTTGTGTTCACTAGTGAGTAATGCTCACTGGTGAGTTGTGTTCACTGGTGAGTAATGCTCACCTGGTGAGTTGTATTCACTGGTGAGTAATGCTCATTGGTGAGTTGTATTCACTAGTGAGTAATGCTCACTGGCGAGTTGTGTTCACTAGTGAGTAATGCTCACTGGTGAGTTTTGTTCACTGGTGAGTTGTGTTCACTGGTGAGTTGTGTTCACTGGTGAGTAATGCTCACTGGTGAGTTGTGTTCACTAGTGAGTAATGTTCACTGGTGAGTAATGCTCACCTGGTGAGTTGTGTTCACTAGTGAGTAATGCTCACTTGGTGAGTTGTGTTCACTAGTGATTAATGTTCACTGGTGAGTTGTGTTCACTAGTGAGTAATGCTCAATGGTGAGTTGTGTTCACTAGTGAGTAATGCTCACTGGTGACTTGTGTTCACTAGTGAGTAATGCTCACTGGTGAGTTGTGTTCACTAGTGAGTAATGCTCACTTGGTGAGTTGTGTTCACTGGTGAGTAATGCTCACCTGGTGAGTTGTATTCACTGGTGAGTAATGCTCATTGGTGAGTTGTATTCACTAGTGAGTAATGCTCACTGGCGAGTTGTGTTCACTAGTGAGTAATGCTCACTGGTGAGTTTTGTTCACTGGTGAGTTGTGTTCACTGGTGAGTTGTGTTCACTGGTGAGTAATGCTCACTGGTGAGTTGTGTTCACTAGTGAGTAATGTTCACTGGTGAGTAATGCTCACCTGGTGAGTTGTGTTCACTAGTGAGTAATGCTCACTTGGTGAGTTGTGTTCACTAGTGATTAATGTTCACTGGTGAGTTGTGTTCACTAGTGAGTAATGCTCAATGGTGAGTTGTGTTCACTAGTGAGTAATGCTCACTGGTGACTTGTGTTCACTAGTGAGTAATGCTCACTGGTGAGTTGTGTTCACTAGTGAGTAATGCTCACTTGGTGAATTGTGTTCACTTGTGAGTAATGCTCACTTGGTGAGTTGTGTTCACTAGTGAGTAATGCTCAATGGTGAGTTGTGTTCACTAGTGAGTAATGCTCATCGGGTGAGTTGTGTCACTAGTGAGTAATGCTCACCTGGTGAGTTGTGTTCACTATTGAGTTATGCTCACCTGGTGAGTTGTGTTCACTAGTGAGTTATGCTCACTGGTGAGTTGTGATCACTAGTGAGTAATGCTCACCTGGTGAGTTGTGTTCACTAGTGAGTAATGCTCACTGGTGAGTTGTGTTCACTAGTGATTAATGTTCACTGGTGAGTAATGCTCACCTGGTGAGTTGTGTTCACTAGTGAGTAATGCTCACCTGGTGAGTTGCATTCACTAGTGAGTAATGTGAAATGGTGAGTTGTGTTCACTAGTGAGTAATGCTCACTGGTGAGTTGTGTTCACTGGTGAGTAATGCTCACCTGGTGAGTTGTATTCACTGGTGAGTAATGCTCATTGGTGAGTTGTATTCACTAGTGAGTAATGCTCACTGGTGAGTTGTGTTCACTAGTGAGTAATGCTCACTGGAGAGTTGTGTTCACTGGTGAGTTGTGTTCACTAGTGAGTAATGCTCACTGGTGAGTTTTGTTCACTAGTGAGTAATGCTCACCTGGTGAGTTATATTCACTGGTGAGTAATGCTCACCAGGTGAGTTGTGTTCACTAGTGAGTAATGTTCACTGGTGAGTTGTGTTCACTAGTGAGAAATGCTCACTGGTGAGTTGAGTTCACTAGTGAGCAATGCTCACTTGGTGAATTGTGTTCACTAGTGAGTAATTTTCACTGGTGAGTTGTGTTCACTAGTGAGTAATGCTCACCTGGTGAGTTGTGTTCAATGGTGAGTAATGCTCACTGGTGAGTTGTGTTCACTAGTGATTAATGTTTACTGGTGAGTAATGCTCACCTGGTGAGTTGTGTTCACTAGTGAGTAATGCTCACCTAGTGAGTTGTGTTCACTAGTGAGTAATGCTCACTGGTGACTTGTGTTCACTAGTGAGTAATGATCACCTGGTGAGTTGTGTTCACTAGTGAGTAATGTGCAATGGTGAGTTGTGTTCACTAGTGAGTAATGCTCACCTGGTGAGTTGTGTTCACTAGTGAGTAATGCTCACCTGGTGAGTTGTGTTCACTAGTGAGTAATGCGCAATGGTGAGTTGTGTTCACTAGTGAGTAATGCTCACTGGTGAGTTGTGTTCACTAGTGAGTAATGCTCACTGGTGAGTTGAGTTCAGTAGTGAGTAATGCTCACTGGTGAGTTGTGTTCACTAGTGAGTTATGCTCACTGGTGAGTTGTGTTCAGTAGTGAGTAATGCTCACTGGTGAGTTGTGTTCACCAGTGAGTAATGCTCCACCGGTGAGTTGTGTTCACTAGTGAGTAATGCTCACTGGTGTGTTCTGTTCATTATTGAGTAATGCTCATCTGGTGAGTTGTGTTCACTAGTGAGTAATGCTCACTGGTGAGTTGTTTTTACTAGTGAGTAATGCTCACTGGTGAGTTGTGTTCACTAGTGAGTAATGCTCACTGGTGAGTTGTGTTCACTAGTGAGTAATGCTCACTGGCGAGTTGTGTTCACTAGTGAGTAATGCTCACTGGTGAGTTTTGTTCACTGGTGAGTTGTGTTCACTGGTGAGTTGTGTTCACTGGTGAGTAATGCTCACTGGTGAGTTGTGTTCAATAGTGATTAATGTTCACTGGTGAGTAATGCTCACCTGGTGAGTTGTGTTCACAAGTGAGTAATGCTCCACCGGTGAGTTGTGTTCACTAGTGAGTAATGCTCACTGGTGTGTTCTGTTCATTATTGAGTAATGCTCCTCTGGTGAGTTGTGTTCACTAGTGAGTAATGCTCACTTGGTGAGTTTTGTTCACTGGTGAGTAATGCTCACTGGTTGAGTTGTGTTCACTGGTGAGTAATGCTCACTGGTGAGTTGTTTTTACTAGTGAGTAATGCTCACTGGTGAGTTGTGTTCACTAGTGAGTAATGCTCACTGGTGAGTTGTGTTCACTAGTGAGTAATGCTCACTGGCGAGTTGTATTCACTAGTGAGTAATGCTCACTGGTGAGTTTTGTTCACTGGTGAGTTGTGTTCACTGGTGAGTTGTGTTCACTGGTGAGTAATGCTCACTGGTGAGTTGTGTTCACTAGTGAGTAATGTTCACTGGTGAGTAATGCTCACCTGGTGAGTTGTGTTCACTAGTGAGTAATGCTCACCTGGTGAGTTGCATTCACTAGTGAGTAATGTGCAATGGTGAGTTGTGTTCACTAGTGAGTAATGCTCACTGGTGAGTTGTGTTCACTGGTGAGTAATGCTCACCTGGTGAGTTGTGTTCACTAGTGAGTAATGCTCACTGGTGAGTTGTGTTCACTAGTGAGTTATGCTCACTGGTGAGTTGTGTTCAGTAGTGAGTAATGCTCACTGGTGAGTTGTGTTCACCAGTGAGTAATGCTCACCTGGTGAGTTGTATTCACTAGTGAGTTATCCTCACTGGTGAGTTGTGTTCACTAGTGAGCAATGCTCACTTGGTGAATTGTGTTCACTAGTGAGTAATTTTCACTGGTGAGTTGTGTTCACTAGTGAGTAATGCTCACCTGGTGAGTTGTGTTCAATGGTGAGTAATGCTCACTGGTGAGTTGTGTTCACTAGTGATTAATGTTTACTGGTGAGTAATGCTCACCTGGTGAGTTGTGTTCACTAGTGAGTAATGCTCACCTAGTGAGTTGTGTTCACTAGTGAGTAATGCTCACTGGTGACTTGTGTTCACTAGTGAGTAATGCTCACCTGGTGAGTTGTATTCACTAGTGAGTAATGTGCAATGGTGAGTTGTGTTCACTAGTGAGTAATGCTCACTTGGTGAATTGTGTTCACTAGTGAGTAATTTTCACTGGTGAGTTGTGTTCACTAGTGAGTAATGCTCACCTGGTGAGTTGTGTTCAATGGTGAGTAATGCTCACTGGTGAGTTGTGTTCACTAGTGATTAATGTTTACTGGTGAGTAATGCTCACCTGGTGAGTTGTGTTCACTAGTGAGTAATGCTCACCTAGTGAGTTGTGTTCACTAGTGAGTAATGCTCACTGGTGACTTGTGTTCACTAGTGAGTAATGATCACCTGGTGAGTTGTGTTCACTAGTGAGTAATGTGCAATGGTGAGTTGTGTTCACTAGTGAGTAATGCTCACCTGGTGAGTTGTGTTCACTAGTGAGTAATGCTCACCTGGTGAGTTGTGTTCACTAGTGAGTAATGTGCAATGGTGAGTTGTGTTCACTAGTGAGTAATGCTCACCTGGTGAGTTGTGTTCACTAGTGAGTAATGCTCACCTGGTGAGTTGTGTTCACTAGTGAGTAATGCGCAATGGTGAGTTGTGTTCACTAGTGAGTAATGCTCACTGGTGAGTTGTGTTCACTAGTGAGTAATGCTCACTGGTGAGTTGAGTTCAGTAGTGAGTAATGCTCACTGGTGAGTTGTGTTCACTAGTGAGTTATGCTCACTGGTGAGTTGTGTTCAGTAGTGAGTAATGCTCACTGGTGAGTTGTGTTCACCAGTGAGTAATGCTCACTGGTGAGTTGTGTTCACCAGTGAGTAATGCTCCACCGGTGAGTTGTGTTCACTAGTGAGTAATGCTCACTGGTGTGTTCTGTTCATTATTGAGTAATGCTCACCTGGTGAGTTGTGTTCACTAGTGAGTAATGCTCACCTAGTGAGTTGTGTTCACTAGTGAGTAATGCTCACTGGTGACTTGTGTTCACTAGTGAGTATTGATCACCTGGTGAGTTGTGTTCACTAGTGAGTAATGTGCAATGGTGAGTTGTGTTCACTAGTGAGTAATGCTCACCTGGTGAGTTGTGTTCACTAGTGAGTAATGCTCACCTGGTGAGTTGTGTTCACTAGTGAGTAATGTGCAATGGTGAGTTGTGTTCACTAGTGAGTAATGCTCACCTGGTGAGTTGTGTTCACTAGTGAGTAATGTGCAATGGTGAGTTGTGTTCACTAGTGAGTAATGCTCACCTGGTGAGTTGTGTTCACTAGTGAGTAATGCTCACCTGGTGAGTTGTGTTCACTAGTGAGTAATGCGCAATGGTGAGTTGTGTTCACTAGTGAGTAATGCTCACTGGTGAGTTGTGTTCACTAGTGAGTAATGCTCACTGGTGAGTTGAGTTCAGTAGTGAGTAATGCTCACTGGTGAGTTGTGTTCACTAGTGAGTTATGCTCACTGGTGAGTTGTGTTCATTATTGAGTAATGCTCATCTGGTGAGTTGTGTTCACTAGTGAGTAATGCTCACTGGTGAGTTGTTTTTACTAGTGAGTAATGCTCACTGGTGAGTTGTGTTCACTAGTGAGTAATGCTCACTGGTGAGTTGTGTTCACTAGTGAGTAATGCTCACTGGCGAGTTGTGTTCACTAGTGAGTAATGCTCACTGGTGAGTTTTGTTCACTAGTGAGTAATGCTCACTGGTGAGTTGTGTTCACTGGTGAGTTGTGTTCACTGGTGAGTAATGCTCACTGGTGAGTTGTGTTCAATAGTGATTAATGTTCACTGGTGAGTAATGCTCACCTGGTGAGTTGTGTTCACCAGTGAGTAATGCTCCACCGGTGAGTTGTGTTCACTAGTGAGTAATGCTCACTGGTGTGTTCTGTTCATTATTGAGTAATGCTCCTCTGGTGAGTTGTGTTCACTAGTGAGTAATGCTCACTTGGTGAGTTTTGTTCACTGGTGAGTAATGCTCACTGGTTGAGTTGTGTTCACTGGTGAGTAATGCTCACTGGTGAGTTGTTTTTACTAGTGAGTAATGCTCACTGGTGAGTTGTGTTCACTAGTGAGTAATGCTCACTGGTGAGTTGTGTTCACTAGTGAGTAATGCTCACTGGCGAGTTGTGTTCACTAGTGAGTAATGCTCACTGGTGAGTTTTGTTCACTGGTGAGTTGTGTTCACTGGTGAGTTGTGTTCACTGGTGAGTAATGCTCACTGGTGAGTTGTGTTCACTAATGAGTAATGTTCACTGGTGAGTAATGCTCACCTGGTGAGTTGTGTTCACTAGTGAGTAATGCTCACCTGGTGAGTTGCATTCACTAGTGAGTAATGTGCAATGGTGAGTTGTGTTCACTAGTGAGTAATGCTCACTGGTGAGTTGTGTTCACTGGTGAGTAATGCTCACCTGGTGAGTTGTGTTCACTAGTGAGTAATGCTCACTGGTGAGTTGTGTTCACTAGTGAGTTATGCTCACTGGTGAGTTGTGTTCAGTAGTGAGTAATGCTCACTGGTGAGTTGTGTTCACCAGTGAGTAATGCTCACCTGGTGAGTTGTATTCACTAGTGAGTTATCCTCACTGGTGAGTTGTGTTCACTAGTGAGTAATGCTCACTGGTGAGTTGTGTTCACTAGTGACAAATGCTCACTTGTCAGTTGTGTTCACTAGTGAGTAATGCTCACTGGTGAATTGTGTTCACTAGTGAGTAATGCTCACTAGTTAGTACTGCTCACTGGTGATTTGTGTTCACTAGTGAGTAATGCTCACTGGTGATTTGTGTTCACTAGTGAGTACTGCTCACTGGTCAGTTGTGTTCACTAGTGAGTAATGCTCACTGGTGATTTGTGTTCACTAGTGAGTAATGCTCACCTGGTGAGTTGTATTCACTGTTGAGTAATGCTCATTGGTGAGTTGTATTCACTAGTGAGTAATGCTCACTGGTGAGTTGTGTTCACTAGTGAGTAATGCTCACTGGTGAGTTGTGTTCACTGGTTAGTTGTGTTCACTAGTGTGTAATGCTCACTGGTGAGTTGTGTTCACTATTGAGTAATGCTCACCTGGTGAGTTGTGTTCACTAGTGAGTAATGCTCACTGGTGAGTTGTGTTCACTAGTGAGTAATGCTCACTGGTGAGTTGTGTTCACTAGTGAGTAATGCTCACTGGTGAGTTGTGTTCACTGGTGAGTTGTGTTCACTAGTGTGTAATGCTCACTGGTGAGTTGTGTTCACTATTGAGTAATGCTCACCTGGTGAGTTATATTCACTGGTGAGTAATGCTCACTGGTGAGTTGTGTTCAGTAGTGAGTAATGCTCACTGGTGAGTTGTGTTCACTAGTGAGTAATGCTCACTGGTGAGTTGTGTTCACTAGTGAGTAATGCTCACTGGTGAGTTGTGTTCACTAGTGAGTAATGCTCACTGGTGAGTTGTGTTCACTAGTGAGTAATGCTCACTTGGTGAATCGTGTTCACTTTTGAGTAATGGTGAAATGGTGAATGGTGAAAAAGTTTTGGTTTTGGATCAATTTATTTTTTTAGCAAATTCATTTTTTAATCAATTCATTTTTTATCAATTCATTTTTAGTAAATTCATTTATCAATTCATTTTTTAGTAAATTCATTTTTTAATCAATTCATTTTTTATAAATTCATTTTTTAGTAAATTCATTTTTTAATCAATTCATTTTTAGTAAATTCATTTTTAATCAATTCATTTCTTAATCACTTCATTTTTTAATCAATTCATTTTTAAATCAATTCATTTTTAAAGTAATTTATTTTTTGTAAATTCGTTTTTTAAACAATTCATTTTTTTAATCAATTTATTTTTTAGTAAATTCATTTTTTCTTATTCATTTTTTAATCAATTCATTTCATAATCAATTCATGTTTTACATTTTTAGGGTGTTCATGTTCATTTGAATTTATTCAATATTCAAGGTCACCGACATTGCACTGACATTGAATTTAGTCTACGACATTGAATTGAGTCTACGACATTGAATTGAGTCATTGAGACATTGAAATGGGTGTCTGACGGATATGCAGACAGATATTTAAAAGTTGCCTCAAACATGGGTGACATGTCAAGTAAATCACATTACACACAAACACACATAGACAGATACAAAGACCAACATAGAATAACAGATACACAAACACAGAGACCAACAAAGACACACACAGATGGACACACAAATACAAAGACCAACATAGAAACAGACACCAACACAGACACAGACAGATGGACACACAGACAAACACAAAGACCAACATGGACAGAGAGAGACAGACACACAAACACAAACACCAACATAGAGAGACAGACACAAACACAGAGACATACATAAACACAGACAGCCAGACGGACACACAAACACTAAAACCAAGACCACTCACAGAAAATGCAGACACCAACATAGACAGGGACGGACACGCAGACAGAATGATGCACAAAAACAGACAAACACAGACACACACAGACGGATGGACACAGACAAACAGGGGCCAACATAGACACATAGACAGACAAAAACACAGACCTACACACATAAATGGACACATAGACCCACATAGACACACACAGACAAATGGACACAGAGACAAACATAGACACACACAGACAAATGGACACAGAGACAAACATAGACACACACACACAAATGGACACAGAGACAAACATAGACACACACACACAAATGGACACATAGACCAACAGAGACCCACATAGACACACACAGACAAATGGACAGACAAACAGGGACCAACATAGACACACACAGACGGATGGACACAAACAAAGACACACACAGACGGATGGACACACAGACAAACAGGGACCAAACATAGACATGCAGACAGACAGACAAACACAGACCAACAGATACATGGACACATAGATAAACAGAGACCCACATGGACACACACAGACGGATGGACACACAGACAGAGACCCACATGGACAAATAGACGGACACACAGAGACCAACATAGATCAAGCAGGAGAGACACACAAACAGATGTTTTAAGTTGGCTCAAACATTTCCATTCATTACGTATCCCACCTTTAAGGGTGACATCATATCGCGTAAATGACATTACGGGTTAACTATTTTTAACTCTGGAAATGGTAAAAATTCCAAAGAATAGTCAAAGTAATGAAAGAGTTTCGGTGCAATAGAGCACAGAAAAATTAAGGCAAAAGGTGATTTTCAGCATTTTCTTCTTTTGCCTCAATGTTTCCCTGAGCCTATTTTCATAGGGACTTCATAACCAGGCCGTAGTTTCTCGAAAAAACTTAAGTATGTTTTCATGCTAAAAATCCGAGCACCGTGTTCGAATCACACAAAATCCACATAAACTTCAATCGAATACCCTTCAATGTTTGAGAGTATTCCATTGAAGTTGAGCATGTACTCATGCATGTGTATGTAAGTTTTTTCGAGAAACCGGTCAGTCTTTTTCTGTCACAGTTTGTGCCATTGCTATACAGATGATGCAAGAAAATAAATGTAAAGTTTATACAGTGTTCTCCCCAGCCCAATAAACCCTATCCACCCCGCTACAGCTTCATGTAAATCAGAGTAATGTCCCAACAGCTTCAAAAGTACCATGCAGCTTAATTTCTTCAAAACGGACACCAAATAGTAAGTTTTTAAGCATTTCACTATTTTCACATCAAAAACTGATAGATAATGCTCTTTTAAAACTGCAGATGTAATGACTGGTTTAAAGGCATTACGGGTAAATAAGAAATTGCTCAAGATGAGCAATTTCTTCTTTTCCCATTATGTTTTTATACACTTTGTACATGTATATATAATTTACCTAAAGTGACATTTCAGAATTTTTTGTCATAAATTTTACAATTAATTTTATCTGAAAGAGCATAATTCCTTATGAAAAATCTGAAAATTTTAAGCCAAAATAATGCGCCGTTTACGAGATATTTATATTTTTGTGTTGAAATTGAACAAATTGTTGTGGACAACAGTTCGGGTTTATATGTAATTTATCGATTATGTCTCAACTTTAAATGCGTGTTTCTCGCTTATTGGCAGCAAATTCAAAAAACTAATAGTATTTATACTCATTAGAATAATCAATCTTGGCATCAAGACATACTTTAAAAAATTGAAATTGGAATGAAATGTCCCTTTAAGCCCAATACATCTTCAAATTATCATGTGGAGAACCCTTGTTTTGTAGTTAATAAGTGACTGTGTTGCTGGCATAGCACACCCGTCCGTTTCTGTAGTAGTTTATGGTTTTAAGTGGCTAGGTTGCTGGCCTAGCACACAACCCTCCTCCTTTCACATCCGGGCTTGGGACCGGCAATGGCAGAGTTGGCACCTTATGAATTTTACAAAATTTTGTTTTGAGAATTATTTGAATTAGTGTGAGAAATGGAGAGAATGTCAGCAAACAACATTTTCTTTTTTTCCCTTGTTGTTTTATGGAATTAAGATAATAGTTTACAGGATAATAAATACTTGATATTATTAGCTATATAACCCTTTCCCAAACTACAATGGTGAAGCAGATAACAATATGAATGCATTGAATGCTGGATTTGGACAGGACATCAAAGCCAATATCTGTTTGGAAAGGTTTCCTGAAACTTAATTATTTGAAAAAAAAATTGATTATTGTGAGAAAAAAACACAAGAGCCGTCAAAGACGGACTATGCTCCCTAAATAAGGCATTGTCACAAAAAATATGTTATAGTCTAGATTAAAAAAAATTTTTGTCTTGTCATAAGCATTGCACATGTGAAATATGAAGGCTGTATCTCTTACTAATCAAAAGTCTTGGTCAATGTTAGTTTGTTGCTAGGACATGGAGAGCCAATGTAAAGCTAACAAATATTAAGCCCCTTTTCCAATGACATATTTTTTTATATGCAAATTTCATTTATGGTCATCTGATTTGCTACTCAAATATGAAATTTCATCAAATTCTAACCATTATTAATCCTCTCCCAAACAAGACCTTTTTGACGTCCTTAATTGAAAGGGCTTGGGAAAATATTGAAACAAAAGAAGAAACTGCTCATAACCAGCAGTTTCTCCTTTTGTCTCGATCAATATTTTACAGAAATTCTATCTTTTATAACATCCATTTTGTCATTTTAGGCCGATTTTGAAGTGGATCACCCTAAAATTTTGTGATTTGGGAAAGGGTTAAATTAAATTAGAGACGAGGCCTCAAATCCAAAAGCCGGGAAAAGTACATCGGCATTATATCATCATAGGGTGTTCACATGGCAAGTTTCATTTGATTTGGCCCAAGGATTATCACGGTGTATAATCATGTGACTCAGAATTTCTGATAATCTTCAATATCTTGTTTAATGCTTGACCAATTAGAATTCGGTTTGAAGCAGAGAAGGTGGGAAAATGTCAGGAATAAGCTGGACGTGTTGAAATTTTGAAAAATCAACTGATAAAAAAGTTATTGAAGATAAACCAAAACTTTGGTTTATCTTCAATAACCTTTTTATCAGTTGATTTTTCAAAAATCAGCCACATCCATATAATGCGTGACGTCTGTCCACATTCTCTGCTTCAAACCGAATTCAAATCGGTCCAGTAATTACAAAAGTATTGAGGATTTTCTGAAAATATTATATCACGTGATTGTCCACCGTGATTATGGAGAAATCACTCTGGACCGGACTGACAGACAAAGCGACGACTATAATGCTCTCCCTTTGGTCCGCATAAAAATATCTACAGTCTTTTCTCCTATTTGTCTGATGCTACATGGTATTAAGATACATTTCAGCAGTTTAACCCTTTCCCAAACAAGACCTGATAGAATTGGGTTGAGAAAACATTGAGGCAAAAGAAGAAAATGCTGATAATCAAGCGTGGTATGTTTTTTTGTGATCATGGTATTCTGTCGGTGTTGTTATAAAATATTGTAACTACAGCTTCGATAAAGCCGTTGTTATGAGATTTTATAACAACACCGACAGTTTGTCAATACATATCGGTAAACCCGGTCTATTTTTAGATCAAATTCATTGTTATTAGAAAAACTATCCAATCAGATCTTTAAACTCACATTTAAACGCAAAATATCTGTACCTTGTTGTAGCGAAAGACATCCATCGCTTTGGCCGAGTTCACCACCAGTGATTACGAATATCATTGAAATTAATCAAACAGAAATCCCCCAATGACTTTAAATTGTTTTGAAAAAGCATTGATTTATTGGGAGAAAAGAAAATACAAAATGCCTAGTTGTTTAAAGTGACATTTCAGAATTTTTTGTCATAAATATTACTTTTATTTTTATCTGAAAGAGCATATTTCCTTATGAAAATTCTGAAAATTTCAAGCCAAAATATTGCACCGTTTACGAGAAATTTATAGTTTTGTGTTGAAATTGAACAAATTGTTGTGGACAACAGTTCGGATTTATATGCAATTTATCGATTATGTGTCAACTTTAAATGCGCGTTTCTCGCTTATTGGCAACAACTTAAAAAAACTAATAGTATTTATACTCATTAGAATACCCAATCTTGGCATCAAGACATGCTTTAAAAAATTGAAATTTGAATGAAATGTCCCTTTAATGGTAGATCTATTAACATAGAAAGTTGTTTGGGAAAAGGTTAATCCCTAAATACATAGCTACCAGTCCTTACATAGTTCCATCTTAATTGTTTTAATAAGTTACTTAGAATTATTTCTATAAAATAATACTAACTCTTTCCCAAACAAGACCTGGTTTTGACTTTTCTTATAGAAGTCTTGGGAAAACATTGAGACAAAAGAAGAAACTGCTGGTAACCAGCAGTTTCTCCTTTTGTCAAAATATTTACTGTGCTATATAGTACACAAATCCCTTCTTTTTTTAAAATCAATTTTGTCATGTACCGTAGCTTTTTAATAGGCAGCCCTAAAATTGTGCCATTTGGGAAAGGGTTAAAATATTTATTTTTAGATTTAGCATGTGAATCTTGTTTCAGGGTGCCCACCATCTGGGAAAAAAAACTCTGACTTTTCCCTGACCAAAATGCATTTTTCCTGACCCTTTTCCGTGCTTTACGGCCTCCTCCTCCCCTTATAGCCGTCCGATCCACCCACTTTGAATTATAATGCTAGAAAATTATATTGATATTTTGAGATTTGGTATATAATTATTCTTGTTTCATGGTATCAAGTTTAGGTGATAGTTTTACATGCAGGTTCATACTTAGTTTAACCCTTTTCCAAACTATAATCCGCCCATCCACCCAAAATCCCATACTCCAAAAGTGCAGACTGTGTTCCATTTGAAAGAAGCTGTAGACGACAAACTTGTGTGAAAAATGACAATTTGGAAATCAAAACCATGTATAGTTTGGGAAAGGATTAACATCTGGTCGTACAGAACGATTCATACCCTTACCCAAACTACAAAGTACAGTAAACTTTGATAGCTACAGCAGATAAAGCCTCGAAACCATAAATCTTGTTCAGGAAAGGGTTAAACCTTAAATGCAAACCTACTAGTCCTAAATTAGTATCTTAATTGTTTTAATGAGTTACTTTGATTTATTGCTAGAAAATTACTTATTTAGCATAATATAGTATTACAGTTCCTGAATCTTGATTTTTTGGCAAATATGGAAAGTAACATCAACCTGAACTGACTTAATCTAAATAGAAAAAAAAACACTTAGATATCCTACTTTTTTTTTTAATTAGTTCTTGTTTGGGAAAGGGTTTATTGTAGTTTTCATTAGCAGTTTTAAGTTTTTGCTCTTTTTGTCTTAAATTGTTTTCTAAAAACTCAGAAAATAATGATATATATATAATAGCTTTTTTATTTACTAAAGCATCTAACAGTTCAAAGGGAGGTAATCCGGTATCAATAATTGATTTAACCCCTAAAGGAAAATATTCTGACCCTACTCCGAAACACACAGCTCCTTTTCCAAATATGTTTCATCTTTAAACAACGATTTTATCCAGTTACTAGTAATCATGATGTAATTACGTACAAATAAATAGTATTTCATGGGTGTTGTTAAAAAATCTTGAAAAAAAATTAATTTGATTATACTCCAATGATAAAAAGGATTGTTATGTAACTATTTGAATGTGCATTTTAACCCATTACCAAGTGACTATTCAAAATAAGTAATTGTATACATTTTTTGTGATTTTGTGTAGAGAACATTGTTGGAAATGAAAAAATTGCTTTTTCTTTAGGGGAGTCAAAAGGTGTCAATGTTTGTTAATGGGTTAACATGATCTAAATATAGTTTAAAAATCTATACTTTTAAGAGATAATTTGCATACTGTATGCATTTTAATACTAACATGTTTTACAGATTTACATTTTGTTTTTAAATAGGTATTTTAGAGAGATGATTTGCAGGTGCATTTAATACTAACATGTTTTATAGGTTTGAATTTTGTATATATTTGATATGTTTAAGAGATGATTTGCAGGTGCATTTTTATACTAGCATGTTTTATAGGTTTAAAATTTGGTCATAATTGATATTTTCAAAAGATTATTTTCAGGCATTGTTAAAAATATTAAAAAAAAAATAATTTGATTTAACTCCATTATCAAATGCCAAAAAGATGTTGCAGATGAAAATTTCAAATGCATGATATTTTACATATTTTAATTGGTCTTTCAATTTAGGAAACAATGTGAGAAATGAAGAAATTGCTTCATTTTCAACAATACTTTTCTTTTCTTTATATTACAGGGTATCAAAGGGCATCGTTATTTCTGGGTAGAAAACAATGTGGATGTCAAAGGGCATCATTATTTCTGGTAAGAAAACAATGTGGGTAATGAAGAAACTGCTTGCCACAAGCAATTTCTTCATTTTCCACAATATTTTCAAACCCTATTTATTACAGGGCTTCATCATGTGGGGATGTGGATCTTGTTATTACACTTTTCCTCTTTGTTTCATTCACTCTTTCTCACTATTTCTGTCTCATTCTCTCTATCTCAGTTTCCAACTTTTTCTCACTATTCCTCTGTCTCCCTCGGTCTATCTCAATTATTTTTAATTTTCTCACTTTTCCTCTTTGTTTCATTCATTTTATCACACTCTCTATCTCACAATTTCTGTCTCGCTCTGTCTATCTCAATTATTTTTAACTTTCTCATGTTTCGTCTTGTTTCATTCTCTCTATCACACTGTCTTTTTTCCTGTCTTCCTCTGTGTATTTTAATTTTAAAACTTTCTCACTTTTCCTCTTTGTTTCATTCTATCTATCACACTCTCTCACTATTCCTCTGTCTCCCTCTGTCTATCTAAGTTTTATAACTTTCTCACTTTTCCTCTTTGTTTCATTCTATCTATTACACTCTGTCTCAGATCTCCTTTGTCTCCCTCTGTATATCTCAATTATTTTTAACTTTCTCATGTTTCCTCTTTGTTTTTTACATTCAATCACACTTTCTATCTCATAATTCCTCTGTCTCCCTCTGTCTATCTCAATTATTTCGAACTTTCTCACGCTTCATCTTGTTTCATTCTCTATCACACACTGTCTCTTATTTCCTGTCTCCCTCTGTCTATCTAAATTTTATAACTTTCTCACTTTTCCTCTTTCTTTCATTCTATCTATCACACTCTGTCTTACTATTCCTCTGTCTCCCTCTCTCTATCTCAATTATTTTACTTTCTCACATTTCCTCTTGTTTCATATACACTACTGCGATAATTTGCATGTGCATTTTATACTGAAATGAATTGCATGTGCATTTTTGAACTGAGATGATTTGCATGTGCATTTTTGAACTGAGATGATTTGCATGTGCAATTTATACTGAAATGATTTGCATGTGAATTTTAATACTGAGATGATTTGCATGTGCATTTTATACCGAGATGATTTGCATGTGCATTTTTAAACTGAGATTTTATATAATTTGCATGTGCATTTTTAAACTGATATTATTTGCATGAGAATTTTATACCGAGGTGATTTGCATGTGCATTTTTAAAGTAACATGTTTTATTAGTTTAAAGTTTGTTTAAAATTGATATTTTTAAGAGATGATATTTGCAGGTGCATTGTTAAACCAACATGTTTTATTGGTTTAAATGAGTTTATAACTTAATATTTTTAAGATGATTTGCATGTGCATTTTAATACTAACATTTTTATAGGTTTAAATTTGGTTTTAAATTGATATTTTCAAGAGATGATTTGCATGTGCATTTGAATACTTGCATTTTTATAGGTTAAAATTTGGTTTAAAATTTATATTTCTAAGAGATGATTTCCATGTACATTTAAATACTAACATGTTTTATAGGTTTAAATTTTGTTAAAAATTGATATTTTCAAGAGATTATTTGCATGTGCATTTCAATACTTACATTTTTATAGGTTTAAATTTGGTTCAAAATTGATATTTTCAAGAGATGATTTGCATGTGCATTTTAATACTAACATGTTTTATAGGTTTAAATTTTGTTAAAAATTGATATTTTCAAGAGATGATTTGCATGTGCATTTCAATACCAACATGATTAATAGGGTTAAATTTTGTTTATAATTGGTATTTTCAAGAGATTCGTTGCATATGTGTTTGTGTGTGTATACTTTTTATTTACTACGGCTGATTTTGTTTTGTTTTAATTACTGTGTTTTTTAAGGGTTTTTTTGTGTGTTTACAGATCTAGATCTCATTTTCATTTACTATATATTTTTGGTGTGGGGGGGATGTAATAATTTGTATGCTTTTGTTATTATCATTGCTATTTCGGAAGGCAGTCGGAGCCTTATGGTTCATTGCATTTCAGATCGAGATAATAAAGCTTTTTCGGTTAACGGTAAATGTATTTATTGCGGTACGTTCTTTCGATTTCTAAATGTGTGTACGCTTGTTCCGCATGTTTTTGTATTGAATATAATTATTGAAAAGTAAAATTAGCTGGATAACCTCTTGGCTTAACGACATCCGGCAAGCTAGAAAGAAAAAGAACATTATAAGCTTAGCAATACCCTAGAGCTGAAAAGAAATACATTATATTATTAGCTTAGCTTTACATTAAAGCTGAAAAGAAATACATTACATTATAAGCTTAGCTATACATTAAAGCTGAAAAGAAATACATTACATTATAAGCTTAGCTATACATTAAAGCTGAAAAGAAATACATTACATTATAAGCTTAGCTATACATTAAAGCTGAAAATAAATACATTATATCATTAGCTTACATGTAGCAACAATCTGAAAACTGAAATGAAACACAGTTTAATATAACCTTATCATTGTTAATGTTATTTTGTTATTGTAACATTGTTGTTATTTTGTGAAGATAAATATTAATTGCAAACATAACATGCAAATAAAAAGCACACATAATTATGATACTTTATAGGAGGCGGGAAATTAAAGGAAAGTTTGATGCATCAAAAGAAATTGAGGCAGAGATGAAGGAGAAGGAGAGGGGTAGGGGTGGGGATGGGGCAGGGATGGGGATGGGTTAGGGCAGTCAGGGATAGAGGGCAGGGATAGGGGGTAGGGGGCAGGCATGGGGAGGGGGGCGAGTTTGGTGACTGACAGACATACATTCAGACAGAAAAATAGAGAGGCATTTACAATTAGAATTTACAAGCAAATTATAAACTAATATATCTATACTAGGCATTTACAATGATAATTTATTAACAAATTATAAACTAACATAAATACATATATAGGCATTTACAATAACAATTTACAAACTAATTATAAACTAATATATATAAAGGATATTCAAACTTTAACAAAACAAAACACTTAGTTTAAAATGGATAGTAATTAGAATCGCAAAGTCCACGTATTTGGTCTCATTGCGGTACACGGTTCAGTCGAAAGAAAGAGATGAGACACTGTACAACGGTCGCGCAATCTACCGCAAAAATATAGAAATACCAATTTACTTAATCATAGTTTATACTTATCAAAACAAAATTAACATTGATAATCAGGATTGTTATGTAATTGGGACAAGATTATTAAATTTTGCATGTGCATTTTTATAAAGAGATGATTTGCATGTGCATTTTAATACCGAGATGATTTGTATGTGCATTTTAATACTGAGATGATTTGCATGTGCATTTTTATAAAGAGATGATTTGCATGTGCATCTTAATGCCAATATTGTTTATAATTGATATTTTTAAGAGATGATTTGCCTGTGTATTTTTATAATGAGATTCTTTACATGTGCATTTAATACTGAGATGATTTGCATGTGCATTTTTGAACTGAGATGATTTGCATGTACATTTTTATAATGAGATGATTTGCATGTGCATTTTAATACTGAGATGATTTGCACGTACATTTATACTGAGATGATTTGCATGTGCATTTTTATACTAATATGTTTGAAATTTTGTTTATAATTGATATGTTTAAGAGATAATTTGCAGGTGCATTTTTAAACTAACATGGGTGTTGTTAAATAATCTTAAAAAAAAATAATGTGATTTTACTCCATTATAAAATGCCAAAAATGTGTTGCAGATAAAAAATTCAAATGTATGATATTTTACATATCTTAGTCTTTCTATTTAGGAAACAATGTGGGAAATGAAAAAATTGCTTGTCATAAGCAATTTCTTATTTTGCCACAATGTTTTCCAAACCTGTCACATTGGAGGGAGTCATGGTGTCAAAAAGCGTTATTATTTCTGGGTAGAAAACATTGTGGCAAATGAAGAAACTGCTTGTCACAAGCAATTTCTTCATTTTCCACAATATTTTCCAACCCTATATAATTTGCAGGGCTTCATTATGTGAGGATGGGCTATTTCGTTATTCCTCTCTTTCTCCCTCACCCTATGTCCATCTCTTTTGTGCTCTCTCACATACGTTACATCTCATGTTCCTTCTTTCTATATTGTTCTCTCTTGATCTCAACCTCTCCTAGTCACAGACTCACTCTATCTCACCCTCCAACTCTTTCTCACTATTCCTCACTTTCTCACTCACCTTCTGTCCATCTCTTTTGTGCTCTCTCCCATACTTTACATCTCACGTTCCTTCTTTCTATATTGTTCTCTCTTGATCTCACCCTCTCCTAGTCACAGACTCACTCTATCTCACCCTCCAACTCTTTCTCACTATTCCTCTCTTTCTCGCTCACCCTATGTCCATCTCTTTTGTGCTCTCTCCCATACTTTACATCTCATGTTCCTTCTTTCTATATTGTTCTCTCTTGATCTCACCCTCTCCTAGTCACAGACTCACTCTATCTCACCCTCCAACTCTTTCTCACTATTCCTCTCTTTTTCACTCACCTTCTGTCCATATCTTTTGTGCTCTCTCTCCCATACTCTACATCTCACTCTCCTTCTCTCTATGTTCTCCCTATCTCACCATCTCCTAATCACAGACTCACTCTATCTCACATTCCAACTCTTTCTCACTTTTCCTGTCTCCCTCTCTCTATCCCCACTTCTAGTTCTCCCACTATTCCTCTGGCTCATTATGTCTATCACAATTTTTTAACTTTCTCAATTTTTTCTCTTTGTTTCCCTCTCTCTACCACATTCTCTATCTCACTATTCTTGTCTCCCTTTCTCTATTAATTTTTTTCAACTTTCTCACTTTTCCTCTTTCTCTATTTCACTCTCTATCTCTATTCCTCTGTCTCCATCCCTCTATCTCATTATTTTAACTGTCCCACTTTTCCTCATTGCTTCATTCTCTCTATCATACTCTCTATCTCACTATTCCTCTGTCTCCCTCTATCTCATTTCTATTTTACTTTCTCATTTTTCGTCTTTGTTTCATTCTCTCTATTACATTCTCTGTCTCACTATTCATGTCTCTTTCTATCTCAATTTTGTAACTTTCACTTTTCCTCTTTGTTTCCCTCTCTCTATCACACGCTATTTCACCACTCCTCTGTCCCCCTCTCTCTATTTTTTTTAACTTTCTCGCATTTCCTGTTTGTTTTTGTCTCTCTATCACACTCTATCTCACCATTCCTCTGTCTCCCTCTCTCTATTTTTTTTAACTTTCTCACATTTCCTCTTTGTTTTTGTCTCTCTATCACACTCTGTATCACTATTCCTCAGTCATCCCCTCTCTCTCTCTCTTCCTCATTTCTTTTCACTTTCTGACTTTTCCTCTTTGTTTCATTCGCTCTATCAAACTCTCTCATTATTCCTGACTTTTTCTCTCTCTCAATCTTTTCTAACTTTCTCACTTTTTCTCTTTGTTTCATTTTCTCCATCACACTCTCTATCTCACTATTCCTGTTTCATTCTCCCATTTTTTTACTTTCTCACATATGCTCTTTGTTTCATTCACCTTATCACACTATTCCTTTGAGACTCTTTCTCTCTATCTCAATTTTTTAACTTTCTCACGGTTTCCCTTTGTTTCATTATCTCCATCACACTCTCTCTCACTATTCCTGTTTCATTCTCTCTATCAACTAACACAGACAAACACTCACACAGATCAACACAGACCAGTGGATACAAATACACAGACCAACACTGACAGACACACGCATACAGCAACAGAGACAGACAGACAGACACACAGACAAACATAGGCACCAACATAGTCAAACACACACAAAGACCAACACACAGATAAGCACGAGACGAACAGAGACATAGTCGGACACACAAACACGGAGACCAACACACACAGACAAACACAAACACAGATGGACACAAACTCAGACCTCCAACATAGACACAGAGACACCAACATAGACAGACGGACACACAGACAAACACTGAGACCAGCAAAGACAAACACAGACACCAACATAGACACAGACAGACAAACACACAAACACAGAGGCCAAAAAACACAGACAAACACAGATTGACATAAAAACAGACGAATATATACACACAGACACCAACATAGACAGACGGACACACAGACAAACACAGAGACCAACATAGACATAGACGGACACACAAACACTGAGACCAACATAGACAAATACAGAGACCAACATAGACATACACAGAGACCAACATAGACATACACAGAGACCAACATAGACAAACACTGAGACCAACATAGACATACACAGAGACCAACATAGACATAGACGGACACACAAACACAGAGACCAACATAGACAAATACAGAGACCAACATAGACATACACAGAGACCAACATAGACATAGACGGACACACAAACACAGAGACCAACATAGACATACACAGAGACCAACAAAGACATACACAGAGACCAACAAAGACATACACAGAGACCAACATAGACAAACACTGAGACCAACATAGACAAACACTGAGACCAACATAGACATAGACGGACACACAGACAAACACAGAGACCAACATAGACGAACACTGAGACCAACATAGACATACACTGAGACCAACATAGACAAACACTGAGACCAACATAGACAAACACTGAGACCAACATAGACATAGACGGACACACAGACAAACACAGAGACCAACATAGACAAACACTGAGACCAACATAGACATAGACGGACACACAGACAAACACAGAGACCAACATAGACAAACACTGAGACCAACATAGACAAACACTGAGACCAACACAGACAAACACAGAGACCAACATAGACAAACACTGAGACCAACATAGACATACACAGAGACCAACATAGACAAACACTGAGACCAACATAGACAAACACAGAGACCAACATAGACAAACACTGAGACCAACATAGACAAACACAGAGACCAACATAGACATAGACGGACACACAAACACTGAGACCAACATAGACATACACTGAGACCAACATAGACAAACACTGAGACCAACATAGACAAACACTGAGACCAACATAGACAAACACTGAGACCAACATAGACAAACACTGAGACCAACATAGACATAGACGGACACACAGACAAACACAGAGACCAACATAGACAAACACTGAGACCAACATAGACATACACAGAGACCAACATAGACAAACACTGAGACCAACATAGACAAACACAGAGACCAACATAGACATAGACGGACACACAAACACTGAGACCAACATAGACAAACACTGAGACCAACATAGACAAACACTGAGACCAACATAGACAAACACTGAGACCAACATAGACATAGACAGAGACCAACATAGACATAGACGGACACACAAACACTGAGACCAACATAGACAAACACTGAGACCAACATAGACAGAGACCAACATAGACAAACACAGAGACCAACATAGACAAACACTGAGACCAACATAGACAAACACAGAGACCAACATAGACAAACACAGAGACCAACATAGACAAACACAGAGACCAACATAGACAAACACAGAGACCAACATAGACAAACACAGAGACCAACATAGACAAACACAGAGACCAACATAGACAAACACTGAGACCAACATAGACAAACACTGAGACCAACATAGACAAACACTGAGACCAACATAGACAAACACAGAGACCAACATAGACATAGACGGACACACAAACACTGAGACCAACATAGACATACACTGAGACCAACATAGACAAACACTGAGACCAACATAGACAAACACTGAGACCAACATAGACAAACACTGAGACCAACATAGACATAGACGGACACACAGACAAACACAGAGACCAACATAGACAAACACTGAGACCAACATAGACATAGACGGACACACAGACAAACACAGAGACCAACATAGACAAACACTGAGACCAACATAGACAAACACTGAGACCAACACAGACAAACACAGAGACCAACATAGACAAACACTGAGACCAACATAGACAAACACAGAGACCAACATACACATAGACGGACACACAAACACTGAGACCAACATAGACATACACTGAGACCAACATAGACAAACACTGAGACCAACATAGACAAACACAGAGACCAACATAGACAAACACAGAGACCAACATAGACAAACACAGAGACCAACATAGACAAACACTGAGACCAACATAGACAAACACAGGGACCAACATAGACATAGACGGACACACAAACACTGAGACCAACATAGACATACACTGAGACCAACATACACAAACACTGAGACCAACATAGACAAACACTGAGACCAACATAGACAAACACTGAGACCAACATAGACATACACTGAGACCAACATACACAAACACTGAGACCAACATAGACAAACACAGAGACCAACATAGACAAACACTGAGACCAACATAGACAAACACTGAGACCAACATAGACAAACACTGAGACCAACATAGACATACACTGAGACCAACATACACAAACACTGAGACCAACATAGACAAACACTGAGACCAACATAGACAAACACAGAGACCAACATAGACATACACTGAGACCAACATACACAAACACTGAGACCAACATAGACAAACACAGAGACCAACATAGACAAACACAGAGACCAACATAGACAAACACAGAGACCAACACACACAAACACTGAGACCAACATAGACAAACACTGAGACCAACATACACAAACACTGAGACCAACATAGACATACACAGAGACCAACATAGACAAACACTGAGACCAACATACACAAACACTGAGACCAACATAGACAAACACAGAGACCAACATAGACAAACACAGAGACCAACACACACAAACACTGAGAACAACATAGACAAACACTGAGACCAACATAGACAAACACTGAGACCAACATAGAGATACACAGAGACCAACATAGACAAACACTGAGACCAACATAGACAAACACAGAGACCAACATAGACAAACACTGAGACCAACATAGACAAACACAGAGACCAACATAGACATAGACGGACACACAAACACTGAGACCAACATAGACATAAACTGAGACCAACATAGACAAACACTGAGACCAACATAGACAAACACTGAGACCAACATAGACAAACACTGAGACCAACATAGACATAGACCGACACACAGACAAACACAGAGACCAACATAGACAAACACTGAGACCAACATAGACATACACAGAGACCAACATAGACAAACACTGAGACCAACATAGACAAACACTGAGACCAACATAGACAAACACTGAGACCAACATAGACATAGACAGAGACCAACATAGACATAGACGGACACACAAAAACTGAGACCAAGATAGACAAACACTGAGACCAACATAGACAGAGACCAACATAGACAAACACAGAGACCAACATAGACAAACACTGAGACCAACATAGACAAACACAGAGACCAACATAGACAAACACAGAGACCAACATAGACAAACACAGAGACTAACATAGACAAACACAGAGACCAACATAGACAAACACAGAGACCAACATAGACAAACACAGAGACCAACATAGACAAACACTGAGACCAACATAGACATAGACGGACACACAAACACAGAGACCAACATAGACATAGACGGACACACAAACACTGAGAACAACATAGACATAGACGGACACACAAACACTGAGACCAACATAGACAAACACAGAGACCAACATAGACAAACACAGAGACCAACATAGACAAACACAGAGACCAACATAGACAAACACTGAGACCAACATAGACAAACACTGAGACCAACATAGACAAACACAGAGACCAACATAGACATAGACGGACACACAAACACTGAGACCAACATAGACAAACACTGAGACCAACATACACAAACACTGAGACCAACATAGACATAGACAGAGACCAACATAGACATACACTGAGACCAACATAGACAAACACTGAGACCAACATAGACAAACACTGAGACCAACATAGACAAACACTGAGACCAACATAGACATACACAGAGACCAACATAGACATAGACGGACACACAAACACTGAGACCAACATAGACAGACACTGAGACCAACATAGACAAACACTGAGACCAACATAGACATAGACAGAGACCAACATAGACATAGACGGACACACAAACACAGAGACCAACATAGACAAACACTGAGACCAACATAGACAAACACTGAGACCAACATAGACAAACACTGAGACCAACATAGACAAACACTGAGACCAACATAGACATAGACAGAGACCAACATAGACATAGACGGACACACAAACACTGAGACCAACATAGACAAACACTGAGACCAACATAGACAAAATTAGAGACCAACATAGACATACATAGAGACCAACATAGACAAACACTGAGACCAACATAGACAAACACTGAGACCAACATAGACATAGACGGACACACAGACACTGAGACCAACATAGACAAACACTGAGACCAACATAGACAAACACTGAGACCAACATAGACATACACAGAGACCAACATAGACAAACACTGAGACCAACATAGACAAACACTGAGACCAACATAGACATAGACATAGACAGAGACCAACATAGACATAGACGGACACACAAACACTGAGACCAACATAGACAAACACTGAGACCAACATAGACAAACACGGAGACCAACATAGACATAGACAGAGACCAACATAGACATAGACGGACACACAAACACTGAGACCAACATAGACAAACACTGAGACCAACATAGACAAACACTGAGACCAACATAGACAAACACTGAGACCAACATAGACATAGACAGAGACCAACATAGACATAGACGGACACACAAACACTGAGACCAACATAGACAAACACTGAGACCAACATAGACAAACACTGAGACCAACATAGACATAGACAGAGACCAACATAGACAAACACAGAGACCAACATAGACATAGACAGACACACAAATACTGAGACCAACATAGACAAACACTGAGACCAACATAGACAAACACTGAGACCAACATAGACAAACACTGAGACCAACATAGACATAGACGGACACACAAACACTGAGACCAACATAGACAAACACTGAGACCAACATAGACAAACACAGAGACCAACATAGACATACACAGAGACCAACATAGACAAACACTGAGACCAACATAGACAAACACTGAGACCAACATAGACATAGACGGACACACAAACACTGAGACCAACATAGACAAACACTGAGACCAACATAGACAAACACTGAGACCAACATAGACATAGACAGAGACCAACATAGACATAGACGGATACACAAACACTGAGACCAACATAGACAAACACTGAGACCAACATAGACAAACACTGAGACCAACATAGACAAACACTGAGACCAACATAGACAAACACAGAGACCAACATAGACAAACACAGAGACTAACATAGACAAACACAGAGACCAACATAGACAAACACTGAGACCAACATAGACAAACACAGAGACCAACATAGACAAGCACTGAGACCAACATAGACAAACACTGAGACCAACATAGACATAGACGGACACACAAACACTGAGACCAACATAGACATACACTGAGACCAACATAGACAAACACAGAGACCAACATAGACAAGCACTGAGACCAACATAGACAAACACTGAGACCAACATAGACATAGACGGACACACAGACAAACACAGAGACCAACATAGACAAACACTGAGACCAACATAGACATACACAGAGACCAACATAGACAAACACAGAGACCAACATAGACAAACACTGAGACCAACATAGACATAGACGGACACACAGACACTGAGACCAACATAGACATACACAGAGACCAACATAGACATACACAGAGACCAACATAGACATAGACAGAGACCAACATAGACAAACACACACAAAATCAGAGACCAACAAACACAGACAAACACAGATGGACACAAAAACATACCAATATATACACAGACAGTTTTGACACATAAACACAGACATCAACATAGACACAGACAAATGGACAAACACAAACCAACATAGAGACTCATAGGCAAACACAGAAACCAACATAAACGGACATACACACACAAGCACAGACAGACACAGTCACTGAGACCAACATAGAAAATCACACATATAGATGGACACAAAAACAGACCAACATATACACAAACAGACACACAGACAAACACAGAGACCAACATAGATGGACACACACACAGACACAGAGACCAACATATACACAAACAGACACACAGACAAACACAGAGACCAGCATAGACAAACACAAGACCAACATAGACAAAGACGGACACACAAACACAGACACCAACATAGACACAGACAAACAGACGCATAGACAAACACAGACTAACATAGAAAGACACACACACAGACACAGAGACCAACATAGACAGACACACAGACAAACACGGAGACCAACATAGACAAATACGAGACCAACATAGAGGGACACATAAACACAGACACCAACATAGACATAGACAAACAGACACACAGACACAGAGACCAACA